>VXBX01007223.1:83208-97028 GCA_013400415.1 Scytalopus superciliaris
AAAAAAAAAAGCACCAATCCCTAAGTTTAGTACCTACAAATTTGGAGCCATCTATGATTTCTTGGGTTTCAAATACATCTCTAGTACCAGTGATGTGTCTGCAATATATTCTGAGTGGTTCCGCAAGTGTTTCCTGCAATGTCTTAATTATATTTTTTTTTTCTTTCTCGATGGGCCACAAACCACAAGCATGCATTTTAAAATGTACTGTTAAAAGGAAAGAAACAGTCACCAAAGCTTCCCCAGTGACTAATGTTGTGTAAATACTGTCATGGTACAGTTAGATTTATTTTTAATTATTAGGCCAGCCTGGGGAAGTGCTGTCAGAGAGCAATGATAGCCTGTCCATTGCTCGTTTGAGCAGAACAAAGGGCTTGACTTGGAGCGAGTTGCAATGCAGATAGTGTTGCCTGAGTTTATTCTGCCTTTCTTGTTCTCAAGCAGCAGAAATGTGATCTAGAGCTGCAATGGAATTTAATGCTAGGGTAGATCCCTGTGGAATTGTAACTCAGCTATACATATCTCAAATTAACTATAGTCTTCCTTTTATTGTTTAGTTATGGTTCTGGCCATAGTTAGGAATTCATAATTCTGGTCTATCAGAGGTGTTGTTCTCATTGATCTATTCCCCCCTTTATTTAATATTTTTCTTAATTTATACTTATTTTTCTTCTGAGAAGTATCTCATTATATTCAAATTGGCATAGATCCAATAAAATCTTAGGACTTTTTCCTGTACAGATTTGTTCACACTTTGTTACTTAGGTTTTCAGGGAGGTTACACATATGGAAATGCTGTTAAAACAGAATTGGAATAAGCTGAATGGAAATAAATAACTTACACAATGCATATCTTACTGTATTGTCTTGCATACAGTATGTTGTCTTTTCTTACCCTCCAGTACAATAGCTCTGTTCTGTTTTATAAACCCACTTTTCAGTCTGACTCAGTGTTGCTACTTTTCAGAAGTAGATGTGCACTAAGATGCTGGTTCTTTTTTCTTGAGACAGATTGCTGCAATTATAAAAGGAGTTTATCCTAATTGATTGAAGGAAACAGTGACACACAGAAGTAGCTTATGTTGAGACAGGTTGATATTTGGGGACAATAGTTGAAAAAACCTGAATAATTCCTCAAACTCAGAGAGCTGTAAATAGCCAGAACATCACATGTGGAGTAGGCCTCCACTGCTTGACTGTGGGCACCTAATGTAATTTTAGATGTCCTCGAATATCTGAGCTGTTTGCAGAGGGTACACTGATAATGACATGGGAGCTAATGAAGGCCGGTGCTGTTCTGGATGTGCAACTTGGTGGCCAAGAGGCCAAGAGTCATGTAAAGTATTCCCAGATGTCTTCTTTTTTGGTAGGCAAGTAAAAACCAGCCCTGCACTCTAAAACAGCACAACAGTCTTGCAGTGAGAGGTGGAGCCCAGATGTTTTCATGTCTTTATGTCATCTCATTCTCTCTACATATTGCCCCTTTATGGGTGTTGGTTGGTTGGTAGGATTTTGTTTGTTTGGGTTTGTGTTTTTCCCACACAGAAGTACTGATGTTCTGGAAGCCATTTGTAAGGGAATACTTTCAGACCATTTGAAACTTAGGCTAGTTTTATATCTGTGTTTATATAGATACATTATAGTAAGCTTTAGGACCTAGATATGGACTCCTTAGCCCACATCTTGAATCTCATGCCCACACCCCTCCTGCAGAGGTGATGTACTGCTTCATGCAGGGAAGTTCAGCACATTGAATGCAGCAGTGCACTGTAGCATCTGTGGGCACCAAGATATTGGGAGAGCCAAACTCATCTCGAGTTCATTGAATTCAGAGGATTAATGTGGTATAAGCTGTATTTAGTGTCTAAAGGAGCTATGCTGTTATTTCATTCAAATCTCTGTCAGATGAGATCATCTCAACCAGGCTTAAATATACACATTTGAAATGTTTTGCATCAACAGTAACCAAAAAACTATTCAGAACTTATTCTCAGGGTCTTGATGAGGAAGGAATGTCATGGAACCACACCACACAATGTCAATTTTCTGCCTTTTGCACTAGAAAGGAGGCATGGAAATACTTGTGGCCAGTCTGGTACCCACAAATAGTGCATAACATGTGGGTAGCAGAGCAATTTTGAGCGGATAGGGAGAGGTTGCAAACCCAGAGGAGACAAATATGCAGAATTATTTTAACTGTACTTTTTGAACTAGTTTGGAAGGTCCTAGGGATTCAGGATGGAAACACAGGAAATATTGGCACTCACTCCTTGCAGAGCACCAGGGTACTCTCACAGTGTAAAGGAGATCCCTAGCAGCTGTTAAAATATTAGAATTTAAAATGTTAATGTATTTAATTGCAGGAAGTTCAGGGAAGGTTGAAAATGTCATGTACAACTTACATTTCATTATTCCTAGGTGGAACAATCCAACTCATCATTGCAGCCATTTTAGTGAGTGTCAGTTCTAATCCCCTTGAGAGAAGTCCGTTATTTTATAAAGGAACAGAATGGCAGAAAGGGTAAAATATTATTGTTCAGAGGATCAGATGAGAAGAATCTGTTATTTCAGGCTCTGTATATATATCATAAAGGTATGTTCATAAAAAGACAAATGAGCTTCTCCCTCATCTGAGAACTCCTTATCCAAGCAATGGCTACCATATGTACTCGGCACTTGGAAAAAGGTAGCAAGACACATGAGCTGATCTGCTTTTTTGGCTAAAGAAAGATACAGTGTGCTAGTTTAAACTTCAGTGAAATCTCCTGTTCACTCTTGGCTATAAACACACATGTGGTGGCTTGAGCTGACAGACAGTATCTTGGTTAATCTCAGTAACTAGATGGTGGGCTTTGAGCCTGGAGAGATAAATAGGGCTGCCATCCCCCTTGTCTGTTTGGGGAGCTGAGGAAGCCTGTGGGAAAGTCTGAAGTCTTCATAATCTGAAAAATCCTTAAAGGCTTTAGTAAATATTTCAGTTTCCAACATTTGCAGTGGAAATACCACAGTGTGTTTTTGGCAAAGTCTGTAATTCAAAGGTCTTGCAGTAAACTCAGAGAAATGTAATGGAAATCAAAATACATTCTCTAATAAAACTGATAATGTTGTCTTAAAGTCTGTTTTCATTATCACGTAAATTTTCTTCCCTTTTAGTCTCATATATAAGATGATTAAATCTATTTGCATGAGCTACTTGTTAAAGCCCAAGTATTGAGAACTGGGAATTATACGAGGAAATATTTTCTCATCTGTGAGTTAGATTAAATTAAGCCATATGTTCTGGAGTTTGTTCTTGTGATGCAATTGTATTTTCTGTGAAGACATTTTCACAGTCTCTCTTCCCAGAAGGCATAGCTGTTGAAAATTTGATTTTTTTCAGAGACCGTTTTGCATAACAGGTTAGAAATAAAAAGGCAGTTTCATGTGAAAAGCATGTGTGCACTCATACTGGCAGTTTTATCCTTTCTATTCCCACTTAGACTTACTTCATTCAGTTCTTTAGTTAAGCACCTTTTTAAAAGTCTACCATTTCATTATTTCTATTTGGATGAGAAAGTAGTATTAAGCATTTACAGTAGCTAGGATTTTATTTTTTTTATCACTGACTGAAAATTATGGTGGTAGAATATTGGCATCTATCAATAGGCTTTTATCTACAGCCATCTATAAGTTTCCTTCTATTCATAAAGATTCTGAAAAAAATGCAAAGCAAATATTCACAGAAATTTGTTCAAGTGAAAGTAAAGCACGTAATTTGAGTCAAACATGCCTCTGTTGTGATAATATCATAAATGTTCTAGTGCGAAAGTTAAACACAGAAGTGTGCCTTCACTCAAGTTCTGGTCTTTAAAATTATTAATTCTCAGTGAAAATGACCTAGCCTGGACTTCCATTACTCATCCCATTACCTAATCTAATGCAGAAGATGTGTGTCAGGAGCAGCCCATGATTCAGCAAGATAGAACTGTGTTCCCAACAGGCGTCTTAAAAAGAGATCTCTATACTTACTCTCATTTATTGAATTTTATTGTAAATCTTAAGAGAAATGAGAGTCATAGAAAAAAATCACACTACTTGACATGGCTTGTATAGGTGCAACAAGATGGGTATTAGGAATACTGTCCTCTTTAGCTCCTACTGAAAAATTTGCGCTTATTCTTTAAGATTTTGCAAATGTCAGTGTGGCCGATTTGTTGCTGACATGATTAATCTGGTATCTTTAAATATCAAGTAATTCAACTGATGTATTTTGTAGATTTGAAACAAATATTTGCTATCTTATAAAATATTAAAAAAATAAGTGGTGAAAATGAATGGCATAATAAAATATGTTTAAAAGTAATCACAACAATAATGTAACAATCCCCCACCTCCGCCCAATTATATATAAAATAGTCAGATATCAGTGCTCTTGGATGTGGACAAGGGCTGAAGAAAACAGCAGAATTCTTGCTTGCTTACCTTAAAATTAATTCCACATTAATTACATGAAGAAATTAAGTGCGCAAAAGTCTTGGTTTCTCCTTTCCTTTCTCTTTCCCTGTCATTATTTTTATCATTATATTGCACCTCCCTTGGCTCTTTAATCCTCAGAAACATTTTGCAGTCCCGATTTTCACATTCCAGCTCTATTTTTTCCTGTGCCCAGTCAGCTTTGTGTTCTTCATAATCTTTCCTGCTTTCATGCACATGTGTTTATCTCTCCACATCCCCTTATCTATTCACTCTTAAATCTCCTTATCCTAGATTCAGAACATACACTAACCTTGCTCAGGCTCCAATCTCCCCCTTGCTTGATGATGCATGTGGCTTTCAGTTGCCCAACCCTACATATATGTCAGTTTGCTTTTTCTCTGCTACAACTGTTTCTCCCCCACTTTGGTACAGGATGATCAGGGAAGTCTGAACAACTAATGAGTATCAATGGAAAAATCCCTTTTTTGTCATTCCTACTTGGTGACCAAACTGTGAATCATTTCAGGAAGCTGTAAAAAGACTGACTGTAATGTTTGCTGCAAGAAAAGTGTATCAGTCCTATTTCAAATCCCCGTCCCTAAAACCTTTGAAAAAATCCCATTAATTTTACATTGTTGCTTTCATTAATTAGCTGTAGACTGTGAAAGTTCATAAGGACATTAAAAGAGCATAATCAATGAAGTAGCCTCAAAAATTTCACTGTCAATACTAGGAGTAATATTCTTTGCTATGTAAAACAACTGCTGTAACAGGTTTCTCTGGAGGGGCCCCAGCAAGAACTCCAACCAAGGGTCTCCTGGCCTTCTTCCATGGCTTGGAGACTTTACCTGATACTGAAGTAGTCGTTGCCTCTTACGCTCCATTAGTTCATAGATATAAATGACTATTTAATGCACTGATGTGTGTCCTAGACTTTTTTCTGATTTCTTGATTTACTGCATTAAGTATGTTGTCTCTATTCTTCTCCAGTTGTGAAGCAGAATTATTCTGGGGGGAATGTGCTACAACTATGTAGCTTAGGTGAAGTAAAGATGATGTGGAACTGAGATGGTCAGTTGGTAGAGAGTGCTCTGCCTTAGGTAAGGAAAATTATGCTACATTTATCAAATTTCAACTTATTCTGAAAAAAATGAACATGGAAAGCTGCTGAGCATTCAGGTGGGACTGGATTTTGTCCCATATTCTGGCAGTCAGGAGCAGTCAAAAGGGAAGCAAGTAGCTGAAATGTGTGTTCCCTTTCCTGACTTCCTCCTCCCCTCTTAGCCTTATCCACAGAGAAGTGACCTCACTGGGTGATACAGCAACAAGGAAGGACAATCTGATTTCTTCTTATGCTTGTGAAAATGTTTTTTCTTCCTTCTTAACAGAAGTCTCTGTTCTCTTGGAGATGAACAATTTAATGCACATAGGCGCACTTTGCACTTCTGGTTAATATAATGTTGTTTAGATCCTGGGAATCATGTACATTTAATTTAAAGGCTTTACTGATGTAGACATACAAATATCCTGTGTCCTGGGATGCCTTTGTAAATGAGTTTTTCTCCCCCTCTTTTTTTTTTTTTTGTTCTGTCCTCAGTGGCTGGTTTATATTATTCAACATCTGTTGCCTTTTATCACAGTGAATTTCAGGAATAGGCAGAGTGATTCCTTTCAGTTTATATACCATTTTTAGTGAAGTTCTAGAAGGAGCAGAAATGAAACAATATACAAACACTGTTAAGAGAAAAAAAAAACACACCAAAACAAGGAAAAAACCCCACACCCCAACCAACCGAACAAACCACACTACTGCTGTGTGTAACAATAAGTGAAATATCTTCAATTTCTGTTTCTTCTTTGGATCATTTTAATCTGAGGGGTCATTATTCAGAAAAAAAATTATTAAAAATCTTAAGATTTATGGAATTCTATGTGATAAGAATAAATAATTTTATTTACAAGACTGTTCACCCTTTTTTCAAATGGCCAAGACTGTATTGCATTTAATCAGCTTTTGAAACAAAATGAGAGCTTTGTGGAGAAAAGACCACACGTGACATGAAGGTGCCACATGTCAAGTGGATGGTTTAGACTTCCTTCACTCTTTTTTTGAAAGCTGAAGAGCTTTTTGATCACCAAGACCCAGTGGATAATTAGTGAATTTTTTACTCAGCAGCTTCTGACAAGTGAACAGAAATATGATCAGATTTCGGTAAGCCAGAACTGAGTTGGTGTGCTAAAGGACTTCCTCCTGATTTCTAAAGAAAGAAAATTTCCTTTTGTTAACATTCAAGAGAAATGAAATTTTTCATTAAGACTTAGAGGTCCCCAAAGGATCAAGTAGTTAATTATTTAATACAAGTCAGGTTATTTCATTAGTATGAAAAGGCTTATGACTCATAGTATACATGAGGAAGAAAACTACTTAGGGTAGAGAAGCGAAGGCTGTGTGTGTCTCTTGCAGAGGTGTATGGTATTTGAAATATGCTGTAAGAATGAACTTGCAAGGTTCCTCAGAGGAGATGTGAATGGGGAAGGGGTACAGGATACAGCCTTTGTATTCTAGAGTCCTTATTTTGTACAAGTTACAGCAGTATGCAAGGATGATAAAACTAATGAGGTAATTAAGTTGTAGTTTGGTTGGTTGGTTGGTTGGTTGGGTTTTTTTAATAGCCTCCTTCACTTGGGAGGAGCCTAAGGAGGTTGTTATGCTGGAACTTTCTGTACAGAAACAGAGGATCTCCCTCAAGCTGAGGGGACAATAGACAAGGTTACAGAAGAAGAAGATAAGAAAAGAGTAAGATGTGAAAGAATATGCTTGCATTGGTTAAAAACAATCAGAAATCAGGACAGGAATATGATTTTTGTATTACAGGGTATTCATTGGCAGGGTTTAAAAGGAATTGGGTTTTTTTAACCTGGTCGTGAATCATCTGGAAAATGATAGTAAAGCTTGCTGCTGATAATAAATTATAATGTATAGCAAAGACTAATGCCAACTTGAAAAGCTACACTGAATAACTGAGAAATCCAATGGCAGAGGACAGGATGTTCAGTATTGAAAAATGAAAAATGATGCAAATCGGAGAGAAACATTTCCTACTTCTGGCTCAGCAGTGAGCACTGGAATAGCGCTGTTCTGGTTTTTATGCCTTATAAAACATCCGGGTTGCTTTCTCTTTTCTTTCTCTTTTTGATAATTTGAGAGCTGGAGTTACCAGCTGGTGGTTTTCCCTAAAAATAGTTTTAATGTGAGCACACTGTGTGCATTTTCTTTCACTAATTTTGTAAAGGTACATTACTAGTGGTACAAAATAGCCCTAATTTGCTCTTGGATACTAGAACTACACAAAAAGATGAATGGGGAGTATATGTACTGTATAGACAGCTTTCCTTTTGTTGCTTTGGGCAATCATATAGTTAAGTGATAATGTTCCTGGAGATTGAGTCCATGAAGCAATAAATGGCTTTTATAGTTGATTAAATGCTGAAGTGCAGCTGGAGCTACGAAAGCCATCTCAAGCAGTAAGTATGTTATTACCATTATGGAAAGATAAAAGGAGAACATCATGGGAATAGGGATCTCTAAAATTTTGAGGCAGGAGAAAGAATGGGAAGGATAGTATTTTCATTAAGAGTATTTGCAGGGTAGGTATAAAGCAATGCTGCCTATAACCTTAGCAATTTTGAACAAATCCATGTAACCGAACACTTAACCTTATCTGTAAAACTTTGAAGCAGTGGTGTGATGACACTTGCATTTGAGCTGGGTTGGATCTGAATTAGGCTGCTTATTTCTCAAAAAAAACAATCAAATAAACAAACAAAACTAAAAACCACTGAGAAGGAACACCAGTGGGCTTTGCAGCAAGAGCAGTTTTGCACAATTTTCCTAAATCAATGCTAGTTTCAAATTACATTTGGTTTGGAAGCTACCTTGTTAATTTGTCTTTATAATCTCTGGCCTCTGAAGGCATCTTCCTTCCCCTGGCAAGGGTCTTTTATTATTGAAAAAGAAGGAACTGTGGAAAGGACAAGACTAAGGTCTTTCTGATTCTATGTCTAGTTAAGTAGACAGAAGTTCTGCAGTAGCTGAACAAATTACTGATTCAAGTCCACAGTAGAAATGAGGTTGCAGCTCGTTTTTTCAGGGAATGGATACAAAACTTAGGCTAGGACCAAAGTGAACAGAAGCTCTTGTGCTGATGCTGTAAACTAAGACTGACGTGACCAAGTGGTCATTCAGGGAAAAATCATGATGTATTATGCCAAAAAATTAATCTCATTAAGCAGTTGTGTGTTACCAAAAATATATGAAATGATTAATTTTCTTGATCTCTCTGACCCAATGAAAGATGTAAGAATAGTTCTGTGACACAAAACAAACATAATTGTGTAGAAAATTATCAAAAGGGCGCAAAGCATACAAAATAAATCTTCCACCGTAATTGCCTGAATACCATATCCTCACTTTTGAGCCAGCTCTTCAGGACTGGGCAGACAAATACATCAGCATCCAAGTGTCTGAACTGAGTTGTGAGTACACGTTCTCTGTCCCGGTCTGTTCCAGTCATTGGCATTATTTTATCCAGAAAAGCCACGGATGTACACTGGAGTACTAGGAATTTTAAACTGTAGACATGGACTGCTGGCATGTGCAGGACTGTTCTTATGTCACATTCAGCCAAATATGTTGTGATCCTCAGACATTGTAATCAGAGTCAAACCTCCAGCAATTGCTGTCCAGTGTATGTGTCCCTGAATTTAAGACCTAAAGATGAGTCAACAAATAGTGGGCTGAGCAGAACTACTTCATGGCATCTGAGGTGCTTGGAGATCTCCAAGACAACATTTCCAGAACCATACATTAGAATTAACAGATGTGTCTCCTTTCCACATATTTTAAGACTTATGAAAAATTGTTCAGTAATGAGGGCCCAATCTGTTCCCATTAAGTCAATGAAACTTTGTCAGTGACCTGAGTCCAATGCAAAAACATCCTGTCACTAGAAAAGCAGACTGAAAAAACTCAGTTTAACCAGGCATGCCTTGAGTATTGTGTTGTTTAGATCAGGTTGTCTACAAGCATTCTAGTTTGTACCATAGCTTTAGCTTTAACTCTCCATTGAGCTTGAAATATATTTAATATAAATAGCATTGGAAAGCTGTTATTTTCACTAAATCTTGTATATAGGTCTCGAATGCATAATGTGACAACAGGAATACCATGTTCCTGACAGCTGTCTTTCTGTAATTTGATCCTGATGAACAAAAGCTCCCAGGGACTGAATGCAACCTTTATTCTGAATTACAATTGTTGCATGTATCTTTTTTCAGCCATTTGTCTAAATCCTTGCCTTGCTTCATGAAAGAATTTTTAATGTCTCAGGAGGAAAGAAGCCTTTATACCACCTTACTTTTTTATATAGAAAATAATACACGTTATCTTATCTTGCCTTAGTTAAAGGCAGGAGAGAAAAAAACATACCTGTACTTTTCTTATGTAAGTGTATTCTTCTGGCCAGCCCTTGAACACATTGCAGTTCTTAGCTGAAAACTTTGACTTCGTCATGTAACTATGGCAGCATATATTCACCCAGCTGGGAAAAGTCTCAGCAGTCCATCTGCTCAAAGCAGAAGCAACACTCAATTCAGAGCAGGTTACTCAGGGCTTTGTCCAAGTGGGTCTTGGAAACACCAAGAATGGAGAACCTGCAGCCTCTGGGAATCCTGTTTCAGTGCTTAATTATCCTCACAGTGATTTTACTTTTTTCTTATACCCAGTGGGATCCCCTTGTTTCAAGTTATGCCCATCACTTCTCTTTCTTCCGCATTTCAGTGGAGAGCTGGGGTCTATCTTCTTGGTCAGCTTTTTGATATTTATTGGCAGTTTGCAGCAGCTATCCCTGAAGCCTTCTTTTCTCAGAACTAAAACAAAAAACAGGTCCCTCAGACCATGCTTATTGAATTATATGTTCTGTTACACCTACAGTGTCTTGAGCTGCGAAGCACATAATTAATTGCATATGTTGCTGTGTTTTTCCTGAGGTCAAATAATTTCTAGCATTATTCATTACAAATTTGAATGTCTTTTCAAAGTGGTAACTAAGCAAATGGCTTATAGCTATTAGAGATTAGTCATAGACAATGTCTGAAATTATTTGAATCCATAATTGCATTTTCAGTCAATAGAGTCCATTATGAGTGTGTTTATCTCAAAAAATCCTGATGCATACCTCTATTTTTCTTGTGCTTTAATACATCAGCTGTCTAAGGAACTGTTAGTTTCCTTCAGGCTGCTTTCAAATAGACATTTTAATGTAGGGTGCATACAAATGCACAGTTTATGGAGCAAGACAGGAGTTGAACATCTGCCTGCTGATACACACACCAAGAATCTTTTCTTGCTTCAGCTGAACATTGTGCCAGTCCTATGGTCAGCTTTGGAGGCAGCAGATCTACTGATCTCATGCAAAGGTACCCCACACAAGCTCACACATCATACTTGTATTCCTTCACAATTACCTGTTTTACCCAAATGAGGTACAACAGATCTTTCATTACTGCATTAGGAGCAGAAATCTCAAGAGAAAGCTGTGAAAATTTTAGTGTTCAAATAAACTGAGTGTGTGTCACATCAGTGCTTCAGCATGACAGCTCAGAGATTTCTCAGCAGGTTTTGTTCCTGTAGCACTTCTATAAGCTGTTGGGAGCTGTTGAGACAGTCAAGTTCATGCTATGGGTTGCATATTTGAAACTAAATTAGATCCCTTTTTTCTCAGTTGCAAACATGAGGATGGACATTCATAGCTGGTATAAGGTTTTGGTAGCTATCCACGAGATTTTCACATTCAGTTAAAGAGTGTAAACACAGCTGTTTACTTGTTTTCTACTCCTGTGACTAATAATTGAAGCAATGTAATGTTTTCACTTTCCAGCAAATGACATAGGCATCCATTGCTGACATTTCAGCAAATGGCATGAAATGCTCCAATTCTAAGCATGTTCTACTATGGTTGCTATGGTTTGCAAGACTTCAAAACCACAAAATTATAGGTTGTACATTTCCCCCCCCCCAGTAGCTAAATTTAAAATAAAAATGGAGGGAAAAAAAAATCAAACAAATCCAATGGTCATGCCTATTTGCACAAAGGTTGACATCTGACTCCTAGCAAAATAGGATTTTTTATTTTGTTCTGTGTTTCACCCATGGTTGCAACTGTTAGGTAGGTGAGGCTGCTATAGATGAAAGGAAAGGTGTGCAGGGTAAATGGGATTTCCTAAGCCACTGCATTTGAAGACATAAGATCACTTGGGTTCCTGATTCATGGGAACTGTAGGAGATTGACTGGCATATGAACAGATATTCCTAGTTTCACAGAATATATCTAGTCACCCTACTATATCTGGAATATGTGATTTAAATGATGCAGGCCCTGTAATGAAAGTTGTATGTTTCACAAGAATTTACATTTGTTTAAGGAACTGTGAAGTGTAGGTTTATAGAACTTGATGATTTTTGGCCAATAATATTTTGCAGCAAATAATTTTCTGACTTGAGGCATGCATGAATCTTTTTTCTCGTTTTTATTTTATCCAGTGGTTACACAGTAGGTTATGCTGTCATTAGATGGTGTGTTTCTGTCTTGCAAACACAGATGTGTTTAGTGAGGAGGTTAGCAGCAGTGAGAAATGAGAAGTATTTCACCTACTCTTGACATTATTATTATTATTAATTACTTTTATGGCACACAAAAGTATGCTAGGCACTTGAAGGAGCCATTAAAGCAACTTAATGTTTTTTGTAATGCTCCAATAATCAGGGAATGTTTTACCCATATATTTTTCTTTATGTAGATAATTTTACAAGATATGCTGGTAACAATCACCTGTCAGCTCCTTGTGTCACCATTGCACATGATGTGTATGGCCCTGCTGATTTTTCCTGCTCTCTTGTTCGTTGCATGTCATGAATGAGGCTGGGATTCTGGCTTATATTGTCATGGTGCTGTATATCTAAGTTTGCATTAAGTACAATATAATTTTGCATTCTGCCCATCCTTGGTCACACTTCTATGTATGAAACCTATAGATGTACCTAGAGAGAGAAGCTGATGTCAACAGGTGTTTCTGAGTCCACACTTGCTTGCTTGAGTTGGACCATGAGGGAGAGTCTGTTTCAAAGGAGAATGAAAGTGCCTAGTTGGTTTTGCTCAAAGTTAGCTCTGGTTTTCTTATAGCCAAGTCTCTACATGCCCTTTTACATTTAAAGCTATTGTCATTTGGAGTTTACTGCAAGGATTTGCAATATGAAAAGGTGTTGTTGCATCGTGGCTTAGCAGCTCTAGTGCATGCTGCTTAATGTTTTAGACATGGTCCAGGTTAGTACTGGTGCATAGCCCATCTCTGTGTACATCCCTGGTGGCATAAATGTAGAGTATTTCTTGCCTACAACACAGTTCAATATTGAGTACTTATATATGACACAACTCCACTGCACTTGGGTTTCCCACCCAGATAACTTNCACACAAAAGTATGCTAGGCACTTGAAGGAGCCATTAAAGCAACTTAATGTTTTTTGTAATGCTCCAATAATCAGGGAATGTTTTACCCATATATTTTTCTTTATGTAGATAATTTTACAAGATATGCTGGTAACAATCACCTGTCAGCTCCTTGTGTCACCATTGCACATGATGTGTATGGCCCTGCTGATTTTTCCTGCTCTCTTGTTCGTTGCATGTCATGAATGAGGCTGGGATTCTGGCTTATATTGTCATGGTGCTGTATATCTAAATTTGCATTAAGTACAATATAATTTTGCATTCTGCCCATCCTTGGTCACACTTCTATGTATGAAACCTATAGATGTACCTAGAGAGAGAAGCTGATGTCAACAGGTGTTTCTGAGTCCACACTTGCTTGCTTGAGTTGGACCATGAGGGAGAGTCTGTTTCAAAGGAGAATGAAAGTGCCTAGTTGGTTTTGCTCAAAGTTAGCTCTGGTTTTCTTATAGCCAAGTCTCTACATGCCCTTTTACATTTAAAGCTATTGTCATTTGGAGTTTACTGCAAGGATTTGCAATATGAAAAGGTGTTGTTGCATCGTGGCTTAGCAGCTCTAGTGCATGCTGCTTAATGTTTTAGACATGGTCCAGGTTAGTACTGGTGCATAGCCCATCTCTGTGTACATCCCTGGTGGCATAAATGTAGAGTATTTCTTGCCTACAACACAGTTCAATATTGAGTACTTATATATGACACAACTCCACTGCACTTGGGTTTCCCACCCAGATAACTTTGATTCAGTTCAGTTTGTGTTTATATATATATATATATATATATAGATAGATAGATAATTATCT
>VXBX01007223.1:97096-110355 GCA_013400415.1 Scytalopus superciliaris
TGTACTGGTTTCACATAGGAAGGTTTTGTTAGTGGGCACTACAGGGGTGGCTTCCATGAGAAGCTGCCAGAAGCTTCCCCCATGTCCAATGGGGCCAATGCCAGCCAGCTCCAGGACGGAACCACAGCTGGCCAAGGCTGAGCCCATCAGTGACGGTGGTAACACCTCTGGGATAACATAGTTAAAAAGTGGGGAAAAAAACCTGTGCAGCAGCAATTACAGCTGAAGAGGTGAGTATGTGAGAGAAACAGCCTTGCAGACACTCAGGTCAGTGCAGAAGGAGGGAGAGGGGTTTCAGGTGCTGGAGCTGAGATTCCCCTGCAGCCCATGGTGCAGACCATGGTGGAGCAGCTGTGCCCTTGCAGCCCACGGATATCCACAGGGGAGCAGAGATCCACCTGCAGCCTCTGGAGGACACCATACTGGAGCAGGTGGATGCCTGAAGGAGGCTGTGACTCTGTGGGAAGGCCATGGTGGAGCAGGGTCCTGGCAGGACCTGTGTCTCCATGGAGAGAAGAGCCCACGCTGGAGCAGCTTTTCTGACACAACTTACGACCCTTGCACCCTGTGGAAGGGACCCACAGTGGAGCAGTTCATGAAGAACTGTAGCCTGTGGGAAGGACTCCAACTGTAGAGCTTGTGGAGGACTGTCACCTGTGGGAGGCACCACAGGAGTGTGAGGACTCTTCTCCTTGGGAAGGGAGCTATGACAGAGACAATGTGTGATGAAGTGAGCACAACCACCATTTCCCATCCCCCTGTGCCACTGGGGAGGAGGCAGAGAATTTAGACTGAGGTTTCACCCAGGAAGAACTCCAGGGGTGAGGGGGAGGTGGTTTTATGATACAGTTTTAGTTCTCATTACCCTACTTGGATTTGATTGATACTAAATTCAACTAATTTCCCTGAGTCAGGTTTGGTTTGCCCATGATATAGGTGTTGAGTGACCTCCCCCTGTCCTTGTCTTGACCCATGAGGCTTTCATTATATTTTCTCTCCCCTGTCCAGCTGAGGAGGAGGATGATAGAACATCTTTGGCACATGGCATCCAACCAGGGTAACCCACCACATCTTTTTACAGTTTTATGCTTGCACCAGTCTCATTAACATTTTTTCGCATAACTTGTGATAAAATTTCATCATTATATTGGTAAATCAAATGAGAATGTTTTTACATATGATACTGAATTGTGCATGTTTAAGCCTGTATTCATCCAGAACGCACAAAACAGATGGACTGTCACGATCTCTTGTCATTCCTAAGCAAACCTAAATCACATCTTCTTAAATAAAATGTAACTTCTTCCTTCATTTGCATTGACTTTGAATGAATTGGAATGAAGAGCCAATGCTGCTAGTTTTAATAAGAATAGAAGTTATATTGGACATCCAAGTGAAGTGCTGGAAGCACACCTCATTAATCAGATTGGGAGTATTATATTTGACATTGTAAAGGGCGCAGTAGCAAAAGACCATTAATTTTAAGTGCTACTTGGAATAGAAGTGTACCATTTCTATTTGTATGTGAGTTTTTGGAAGCGTGTATATACAAGGAGCAAACAAATTTAAACAGCAAAGAATATGGCTCTGTATTTAAGAGGTTGTCAGAATTCATAAGCTATTTAAACCAACCTATTAATTTGAGACAGTTCCATTATCTAAAAAGAAAAAAGAGGGAGAGAAAAGGAGCTCAGTGAAGTGTAACTGATTCCATATATGCACTGAAATAAAATCACGGTGACAGAGATTTGTTCAAACAGCAGCTCAGGGCAGATTGGAAGTTGTTCTAAAAACAAGTGTGTTTTTTAGTGCAGGTTTTTAATGGTAGATGTACTATATTAATATTTTTCTTTTCAATTAGGGGAAGACAGCAGGTGTTTGTGAGTGCATGCATCCTCTTGGCATGCCACAGCATTTCCCTGGAGGGGAGATTACTGCAGTTTGTTTAAAAGGCCTGGAATATGGAGTCAGTATTTTATGAATGTCCAGAGAGTAGAGTTTGAGTGTATTTTTATAATAATAAAGATATCTTATAGTACTCTTCATCATAACACATCCCAGAGAGCTCTGCAAAGTTGTGAAACATAGATCTATATACCTGCAGGTACTTATTGCACCACCTGCCAGCTTGCAGGTGAAATTGGAAATGCTTATTAGTGCTTTGTGACAGCACAGCACCCACCTGCATCAGAGAACAGGGAAACTTCTTTTAAGATTATCTGCCTGTCTTAAGATTTGCTTCATTATTATTTTAATACTGAAGTTCTTCTTGGGTTTATAAGACTTGTGAAAAAATGTTAGGAGGTTGTTTTAATACCTAAATGTCCTACATGGTGTCTCCTACTCCTCCATCTTCCTGGTTTTAGGCAGTTCTTTTGGACCACATGCACACACATGCAAGTGCTTTCAGAGCCCTCAGCAGTGTAGGCTCAGTGCTCAGTGCCAAGCCCCAGCCCTGTGCCAGAACAAGCACCACCACTGCCTTCACTGTCAGGCAGGGTATCCTTTCCTAGAGTTAATAATGGCTACAGGAACGTTCTTCTGCCTTTGGAGGGCAAAGTAATTTCCATCATAAAACATTATTAGCCTTCAAATGCCATATTTTTTTCTTGCTATTTTGCTTCTGTCAGAAATAGACAAAAGACTCTTTTGAAATCTATTAAATTAAAGCCTTGTATTTAAAAAGCCTTGAGATTAATTTAATTATTGAAGTTTGCAGAATATCATTATTCAGCATTTTTTATGCCCTATTCAAATAGCTGGGACTTAGGAGTTGTTTGCACTTCCAAGTGTAAAGATTGCTCTGGGGGATTTGACACTTCAGAAATAAATTGCTACGTATTTATTGCTATAAGGATAATCTTCCAAACATGAATTGATGCTGCTCTGACTTCCTGAGAGTTTAGCCTTTCTATGGTAGAAAGCCTTCCCAATCAACAAATGAGGGGAGCTGCTGATTACTTTAGGAAGATTTGCTACTGCTACTTGCAAGTCTGAATTACAAAGATGGCATGATGTGACCATAAGTACTCAAACATTCATGGAGGGGAAAGAAAATCACATGGATAGTTGGTTAGCCAGGAAATACTTCTGAGCATTCTGAGCAAAACCAGTTTTTCATTGTAGAACTGTGCCTGACATTTTTTCACTAAACCAGTTTCTGTACATGTTTAATGGATCTAACGGTTGTAAGTCCTCAACTGAATCATAAACTGCACTCCTACATTTGGTCAAGTTGGCTTCATAAAATTTAAAAAGGAAAGGAAANTTGGAGATAATTTGTAAAGAGGGACAAAACAAATGGTGGAAAATAAGATAATATCTTCTTATAAAAATAATTCCTGCCTTCCTTGTTCCAATCTCCAGAAAAGAAGATTTGTTTGGGCACTTGTTATAATATATAAATTATATTTTTGTTTAAACAACTGTGGCAATAATGGGTTAAGAAATTAGAAATTTTAGACACTGTGGGTGGTGAACAAACAAATTTGGAGATTGAATACAAGTCAAAAATATCTGCAAGGTGAGTGACTAAAGGAACACAATCAGCATGCATGGGTCAAGGTTGATTGTTTTATCTTACCTTTTTCTAGATCTGCAACATGGTGTCTGTGAAAGTAGAGGTATGCATATGTTTAGAGGACAATTTTGGGGAAAATGGATCAAGCCATTAAGTAGCAAACTTTAAAAAAGAAAAAAGCAAATTTGTTTACAAGTTTATTTTCAGTTTAAGTAAAAAAATGTAGAAGCATTAGACTAGACTAAAACCTCTTAATGTTTTTTATTGGGTGAATACATTATCTTTGAATGAGAAAATCAATTCATTGTTGATGTGCTAGGGAAAGATTTGTGCTCATCAAGATTGTTCCTGATGGATTAATTTTCAGGATAAAGGTGGCATTGTTTGGAATCGTATGTGACATATTTTTGTAATGTTTTCAAATTACTGAGATGACTGCCTTAGGAAACAGAAAAAAACCAACCGTATTTCCTCTGAATACAAATGTGCAATGTGTTCCTTCCCTATTTAGGAGCTACCCTTTGCCTTCCATTGAAGGTCTTTTGTAGGGGTATGCTGAATTCAGTCAGTGTGACATGACAGTCATATTTGTTACATGTGTGACAAAACTAAAGCTATATTAAAAAAGAAATTATTTTGGTTTTTTGAGGACACAATCTAAATGCTTTCAAATACAACACACGTATTTCAGACCTGTGATTACATGTTATTGTCTAGTCAGTGTCTCTGTTAATCTTGAAAATACCTTTTTGTGTTCTGTTAAGGATATTATCCACTACTGAAGTGACAGGTGAGAGTTCATTAGATTTTATTGGTCTTGGGTTGCAATTGGTAGTGAGAAGGGATATTCTGGAACTGATAGCCTTCTTGCCTCTTGATCATTTCAATTTAAACTTCAGAATCAGAAAAGATGAACCACATAAAACCCATTCATAATCAGAGATTGTATTTCACTGCAGTTATTCAGCACAACAGAAGCACACACCACAATTTTATCTCTTCTGTTAAGACTTAGAAGCTGTTCCAGTAGTGAATAACTTTTAGAAGTGAATAAGCCACGAGCTTCTCTTCTTTTGTGAGTTCTGTAATCCACTCTAATCGTTTTAAAGATGGAAATGATACTGGTGATGTGTAGGCTCTGCAGAGATCTTGGATCAGTCATCTTTCCTGTTGCTAATACAATCAGGAATTTTACATTAACTATTCATATTTTTTGTTAGATCAGATAGTGTCATTTGGTCTAAGTGACTTGTTTTGATGTTTCTTTACCATGTCTTTGTATGTGTTGTGCACATATTTTGTACTGTGCAAAATCTTGTTGAAAAAGCAACTCAGCTTACTGCCGACTTGAGACTGAAATAAAAGAATAAGAAACATCAGGTGATTTGGTTTCCCTGAGATAACATCCTTTAAATACTTGTACAGCTTTATAAAAAATTGTCTGATGTTGCTGAGCTGTGAGGATCAAAGAAGGAAAATGCTAGTATTAAATATAGTGCATGTGACATCTACATACTGCGAGCTAATTGTTGAGTTTGTGGGACATTTTTGGATGGTGTCCACAATAATAAAATATAGGACTAAATCTGTAGAATCCTTCTCTAGTATTAATCAAGTTCTTCAGTAAAGCCACTTTCCTGATAGCATTGGACCATGTTCTTGGTAGAACAAAAATCATTCCAATTGATTAATTGATTACAAGTTGAAGAAGTCCTACATGATGTTCAGAGACTGAAGTTCAAAGACTACTTCTGGATAATACCATAAAATTAAGTCTGTTCTCTGGCCACTGGAGCAGTTGGCATAGTCTGGCTTACATCCCTATTGCTGTTCTATTTTCCAGTCAGAGACAGTGGCAGGAGCCATACTGAGGGAAACTTGATTACCTTATCCCTTACACTTTATCCACTGAAAAATTTCTTGACTGTAGATATGTTTTTCATAAATTTGATCCTTATTTTCAAATAAATAATCTACACCTTTGAAAGTATGTTTGCAGGCAGCAGTTCTCTGCGAGAATTTTCAGTTACATTATTTTCATTGTGGTTTACAATGTAATCCACTTTGTTCTCAAGGTGCTCACCTGCTATTTAAAGATTAGAGCCAAGCAAATTTTTTTTCAAAAGTCACCATGAGCTGCATTTTTATTTTTATTATTTTAACTATCCTGGTAATCTCTGAGTCCTTTCTGCTATATGATAGTCCTCAATAGTTAAACCAAACAAGCTTGGTGCAGGAACAAGATATTGCTGGGCATGCTCTGATTTTCTGCTTAGAAATCAATGGCATAAGCAGGCAGCATTGGGAACAAGTATATAAGGAGCTGTAGTGTTCAGTGACATCTTCAAGGTGAGAGTGACAACATCAAATTTCATATTGTGCTAGAGAACGTGATGGGATTTATGACTTGGGCTCCATTCCAGCAAAGTACTTAAAGCTAAAGCATAGTCCCATTATGTAAATCTATTTATAGAGGTAGATATATTCCCTCCTTAATGAATGCATGCAACTCATTAACATTAATAGAATTTATAAGTTAACAGTAAGGAGAAAAAATATCTATTAGTTTGAACAACATTTTTTTTGTGTGTGTTACCAACTTCGAACCTTTGTCCACAAAAAATATCTATGCATTAGGTTTGTTGACATTGTGTCTCTGAGAGTCAGATAGTTTTGGCACTATCTTTTGAAGCATAATGTCTGTCACATTCATGATTTGAGCTGCAGCTTTAGACATATAACTTTTATTTCAAAAAACCAGAATTTTAAATTAAATTACTAAAATCATAAAAAACTTTAGGGCAGCAGTCACAAATATACTTATTTTGCAAGAATAGGAACCCTGTGATACTCTCCCTTCCACAGTGTCTTTTAAGAGTGTGTTCTCACAAATTTTAAATCATTGATATATCATTTTTTATGGGATCCTACCATTATTGATGAAAGTTCAGAAGATCAATGTCTAGAGGTTGAAATAAGCATGAAAAACACTTATTCAACAGGATCTGGGAGGAGTAAAGGGATGATGTGAAGTAAAGGCAGAAGGGCCTACAGGTAACTAAAGTTTTTGAGTTACCTTAAATATAAGTAAGAAGCAGCAAAATATTGTCTGCCCTTTGGGTTCAAGTTTGGCCAAGTACTGCCTGTTACAGAACTGCTTTTAGCTGATGAACTGTAGTAATATTTCCAAACTTAAACATTTTGGAGTTTGGAGTCTGTGGGAAAACAATGTTCAGGATTTGGCAGAAAGCAGAGTAGGCAGGAGAAGGTGCGGCAGAAAACCCAATGGAAATGGAAAGAATTTCTGCAAGATACGATGAAAAGAAAGGTTTGGCAGAGGGGCAGAAGAAAGCAGGAGCCAAAAAAGAGTAAGTGCTGAAGAAGGGATTTTGCGGTAAGGCTGGAAGACTGACAAACCTTGGATAAGGGATGCAGAGGGTAAAGAAAAGCCAGGGGTGATACAACAGAATTGTGTGCAGCTGATATGACAGGTTTATTGTGAGTCCCCAGGCCTGGATCTGTTATTTCTTAGCCCTACTTGTGATGAAAAATGTTCATCATCAGAACCAGCTCAATGCTGTTTGTCAAGTCAGACAAAACTGAATATTTTTTGCCCTAAGTAAAAGAGAAAAATATCTCTCTCTGGCTGCTGTGGTGTGTGGCAAGAGTGGGAACACCTCCCTCTGTTTCCACTGTCCTGTCCCAGGCACACAAGCTATTGCTGGTGGCAGTAATAACAGCAAGGTGATCGCCTCAGGACCATGCCGCAAGGAGAACTGACAGCTTCGACATCTCTTACTAGAACAGTCTGTCAGTGTGGACTTAGTTTGCCTCTGTCTGAAACTGGCCCCATGTTCCTCTCCAGGTGGTAAGTCCACATGGAAAGAATGCCGTCTTACTGCCAGCCACTACTCTTACTTCATGAGCAAGCTATCTTACTCTGGGCTGTGTCCCTAAATAGCACCATTACAATTTTTCTTTTCACGTTTAACTTTTTTCTTTTTTTTTTTAAATACATAAAATTGCTTACAGTTTGCTACCACCTTTTTTCCTCTGCCCCTAAAACCCTTGTTTTCTCCATAAAATCTTGTCTCAGTCAGAGCAATGGATAAGTGATGATCACTGAACCAGTAACTACTCAGTATTTCTTTTTAACATCAGCCATATGGTAAGTCTGTGATCATTGCCTAACTCGGTCAGGGGCTTAGAGATGTAAAGCTTCTTATGCTTTTGTTAGGCCAGCTGTTTCAATTGGGAGGCTGAAGATCAAGCAGCCATAGTGCTGAATTTATCTAAAAACATCTTACTATGTAGGAAAGGATTTTAAAAAAACTGGCTCTGTATGTGCTGAGGATTCTTACCTATGAACTCTTATCAACTATTCAAGGCTACCCAGAAAGTGACATTCCTTCTTTCCTGTCCTTTCTGGCTTTCTCCAATTCTTAATTACAATATCAAAGCCATTTCTTTTACGATTTAGCCAGTTTCAGCAACATCAGAAGGGGAAACAAGGATATTTTCAGTTTTATTTTAAGCACAGTTCAAAAGTTTCCATAACAGCTGATGGTAACACAAGAAACATTTTCCGTCATACGAGTTTAAAATAAACTTTCCAGCACTATCACAAAAGCAGCAGCATTATGATAAAATTAATTCATGACAGTGCAATTACATGACAGATATCTAGTAACTTCTCACTTTGTTGCAGATTGTGATCAGATGTTCTTTAAATGCACCTTATCACATAACTCTGTCCTTAAAGTTCTTAAGGGCATTAATAAACTTCCTGGGGATGTAATTGCTGGGAGTGGTGAGAAAAAGTGTTATTACCTAGAAAAACAAGGAAAAAACCTTGTGTTTTTGCAATATACATAATGGCTTTACACTGAGAATAGAACTGGCTGCTGTGTTGGCTGTGGGTGTGTGTTGTGGTCCCAACCAGACCCCACCCAGCTCTTGCCTTTGGCTTGCTCCAAAGCTGTTCCCATTAGCCCAGGCACTGATATTGCTAGTCTCATTCCCACAGGTGTGTCTCCTGCTACTGTAAATTGAAGCAATTGGATAGACAGAAATTTTGCTTACCTTAACCCTTATGCTTGGAAGGGGAAGAGAATTTGGTTGAGAGGATCTGAAACACCTCCTGGAAATAACTTATCATCTGCCTTTCCTCCTCAGCTTAGGAATTGTGTTAGAAACATAAGGCTTCTCCAGGTATGTTAACCAGAAAAGGAAGGTCCAAAAATGTGTATACCCTCCTCTTCCCCAATAAGCAGCACTGGTAAACAGGTAACAGATGAGGAGAAGGCTGAGGTACTCAACAACTTTTCTGCCTCAGTCTTCAATAGCATCTGGGGTGCTGGTGGATGAGGGGCTGGATAGACCCAGCAATGTGCATTTGCAGACCAGAAAGCCAAACATGTCCTGGACTGCATCAAAAGTGACATGGGACAGCCGACAGGTCAAGGGAGGTGACTCTGCCCCTCTGCTCTGCTCTCAGGAGACCCCACCTAGAGTGCTGCATCCAGCTGGGGCGTCCTCAGCACAGGAACATCAACCTGTTGGAGCACCTCTCCTATGAAGAAAGGCTACGAGAATTGGGATTGTTCAGTATTGAGAAGAAAAGGATTGGGAGTGACCAAACTGCAGCCTTCCAGGACCTGAAGGGAGAAAGATGGAAAGTTTTTACAAGGGCATGTAGTGACAGAAAAAGGGTGAATGACTTCAAACTGAAAGACCGTAGGCTTAGATTATCTGTAAGGAAGAAATTCTTTACTGTGAGGGTGGTGAGGCACTGGAACAATTTGCTCAGGGAAGCTTTGGAAGCCCCATCCCTGGAAGTGTTCAAGGCCAGGTTGGATGGAGCTCTGAGTAACCTGGTCTAGTGGAAGGTGTCCCTGCCCATGGCAGGAGGATTGGAACCAGGTGAAATTTAAGGTCCCTTCCAACCCAAGCCATTCTGTGATTCTATAATTCTTCCATGAATTTGTCAATCAAAAAGTCCTGTTCTTGAGTTCAATTCCCCAGTTAGCAGAAATCAAATGGATCCTTCAAGACCAGTGTTACAGAACCATTCCTGCCGCAGAGCCTGCACAGAGGGTTTTGTGCCTGCTGGCACAGGAGAAAGGAGTTGCAATCCAGTAAGTAGAGCTGCAGTATCAGCTACTTCTTGTAATTTTCCACAGTGTCTCACAACACATGCTTCAATAACTGCTGGCAAGTGTTGACTTTGGGAACGCTAATCTCACCGCCAGCTTGTTCATGGTACCAGTGAGTTTCTGGTAACAGTGTGTCAGCAGTTGTAGTTACTGCCCTTTCCAGTTCTGCCTCTAGGTTAAGAGTCATTTTCCCATGCTCTGTAATTACCAGCCAAACACCAAAGAATTAACACTGTCCATCTGACAGATTCTGTGATACTGTGTGATGGCTCCCGCTGAAGCAATAACCATTCGCTCACCAACCAGTTCCTGCAGGAGACTTGTTTTACAGCTCCATTCAAACACATTTAAGAAAACAAGAATCTGAGGAGAGACTTTGTGGACTAATATAAATAAAACTAAGACATTGCAGCTTTCACATTGACATTTTTGGAGCTTTAATTTCAGCCACCAAATGTCACAGTCATCGAGGCAATCAATTTAGAATGACAGAAAACATTTAGATAAACACAAAATCATCTGTTGCATAAATACAGGTACAGGGGGAAAAAAAGAGAGATGAGTTTGCTAATGAAAGAAAACAAATAAAAAGCCTCTCTATAAAAGAAAACTTAAATGAAAATGGAGTGATGGAGAGGTTCTCTGCAAATATCTGTTTATAATGTGCAGTCATTTCAGTTTAGCACCATGAGGAATGAAAAGTATAAGCCAGCATCAAGGGCTTAGAGCCAAATCTAGAGTGCTGATTGTCAGCAAATGGTGAAAACACTGTCAATTAGCAAAAATCAGTGTCTGTCCTCTCACACCAAAACAGTGATAATATGCCCTTTGATTGCCTGGCAGCATGAGCATGAGAGAAGGCAGTTCCGCTCATGGGAAAGGGTCTGTGCAAAAAAGAACACCCTGTGCATGGGTGGAGCTGCAGCTGTGGCATGGCCAAGCATGTATGGAGAAGTGGTGATGGCTGATGCACTCAGAGGGGAATAGCATGAGCCAGGGGTCTGGAAAATGAGAGGAGAACTTAATTTTTCTGCTTATTTATGTCACTGGGTGATGCAGCTAAATCATCCCCTCTGCTGAAGGAGTGAGGAAAAGGAGGTAGTGGATCCCCTGCAGAAGTGAATAACTTTTCATTAGGTGCATAATATTTCAGGCAGGTATGTGCAATCTGTCTTGGTTCTGAGAAGAGAGAGACATTAGGAAAATCAGATCCAGTACCAAAATACCGCCAAGAATTATTTGGGAACCATAGATACAGGGGTACAATTTTTATTTTGTTTAGGAAAATGGCACTGAAGTGAAATGTGATCTTTATTATGTCACTATAAGCCCAGTTGTAAGCATAGCTAAAAGCAGAAATTGGTCAATAAAAGTCAGTCATAAAACTGAAAATAGACAGTGGTATTAGGAGTTTGTTAAAGTAGAAAAGGATATGAACAGAACATGTGAGAGCTGAACCCTTTAGCTGGAGATTCAAATGCAGTTGTACTCATCATGAAGCTGTGATCTTGCAGTTTCATAGCAAGGGTGCAAAGATAAACTGAAGACTTGGAAACTCATCACCTTTTGCTTTAAATCATGGTAAAGGGGAAGCAATTTTTCATTATCTCGTTCTTTGAAGTTTTCAGATTGTTGAGTTCAACAATAAAAAAATCACATCAGCAGCATAAAGTTTAAAGTAGTGAATTGATTTTTAAGCTCTGACAGCCAAAAGCAAAGTTCTCAGTAACATAAAAATGTTAAGCCTTGGGGTTCTGGGTCTGAACGCTACTGTAGATCATTTCCACTTGTGCAATGTGTACAGGAGAAATCTAGATCTTTAAAGCCTTGCTTTAAATCCCTTTAGCACAAATACATTAAAATCATTTATAGGTACTTAGAATGTCAGCATCTGAGCAAAAGGTCTGAATGGGAAAGAATTCTGTGAATCCCTATAGGTCACTGTCAGTGAAAATTCTGTATTACTGAAAACTTAGTAATTCTGTATTGCTAAAAACTAAAACAGTTGCGAATGGATATTCAATAGTGAAATATGCTATTGAAAAATGTAAGAGAAGACCTATCTGATTAGGCGGTGCACTGCTTGTACATGTCAGAAGTATTCCTGTCCTGTGGTCACACCTTTGGCTGGATGCTTCTTTTAATCCCAAAGTGCTGTGTTGGTGATTGCACCTTTTTGCTGTCCTTTTTGCAGATTTTGTGAAGGTTTTAAGTGTTTCAGAGCTGAGCCTTCTGCAGCTGCAGGCAGCCAACACCACATAGCACAGTGATGTGCTGTGCTCAATTGTCACAATTGCTGGTACTGCAGTAGTAGAGAATAAAAATGCAGGTTGCATCTGCCTATTCAGTACAGTTGGAACTTAATAGAAAAATAAAACTATTTTGTTATTTGGAAATTCGAAAGACAATACTCAATTTAATTTGAGTTAACAACAAAACTTGAAATCACTGCTCCTATTGGGAACTGCGTGGAATAAGTTTGCTTGCATTTTGCCTCTGTGATTTCATTGATAATTTCAGGCTGCTGAGCAATGTTTATTAAATTGTTCTTAATATTCCTGGTTGCCTGCTCGTGTCTGCGTGATTAGAAAAGCAATGCTTTTGCACATTTCTGAGCATTTATGTAATAGAAAAGATTTCAAGGGAATAAACGTGTCCCTCCAACAACAGTTGATTTGTAGAATGCATCTCATTGTGCATCTCCTTACTTTAACCTCAGGACGTGTTTTTCCTGCTGCTGACAATGAACTTAGAGACAGATGGGGGATTCCAGAGAATGTCTGCAATATTATTCCATGCTTGTACTGCATGATGAACATTTTAAACTTTCCCATTTCAAAACTCAGAAGTTGCTAACCCTTTCTGCCATCAGCTCTTCTTTTATAGCAATGCACAGAGCTCCAGATTTACGAGTGTAACAATTTACAAGATTATTGTTAGCTTGAATTTAATGTTTCTTTGGTATTGGAGAGTAAAACAGAAAAGGAGATGATCTCACCTGTGTTGATACTTTGGTGGCAAAAGTGGCAAAAAATATTTTCCTTCTTATATTGATATTTTGTGAAATTTCAGTGGGAGGTTTGGGTTGGTGTTTCTTTCAGCAATTGTCAGTCATGTAGTTATTAATTTTCATAAAACTGCCTGACCTTCTCATAGATATGGCAGCAGTGAACATGCCTCTCATCTCAGTCCATCCTATCAGATGTCACTATTCTATCCCAGACTTGCTTTTAACTTTGCGGTTTCTTACACTATGTAGGCAAGCCTGCAAGGCCTCTCTAGAGATAATAAAGTGCAAGAAATCTCATATCAAAATACGGTAATAAACAAGCTAAAGTAATGTAAAGCAGCTGGAGAATTTTAATATTAATATTATTAATATTATTATTAATAATAATCAATACCAGTCATAGAAGAGGATCAGTGAAATTAAGGACATTTAAAATTAGAATCATAGAATCATAGACTCGATCAGGTTAGAAAAGACCTCCAAGATCATCAAGACCCTTGGACTAACTCCAGTTCGTTTACTAGATCATGGCACTCAGTGCCACGTCCAATCTCAGTTTAAAAACCTCCAGGGA
>VXBX01007223.1:120663-136568 GCA_013400415.1 Scytalopus superciliaris
AAAAAAAAAAAAAAAAACTCAGACACTTCCAACACATTTTGACCAAAAAAAAAAGAGTAATTTTACTGGGTTCAGTCTAGAATATGCCTGATAGTAAGACCTTACAGTTATATAGAACTTTTTATTTGAAACAATTTATATGTGCTCTGTAAAGAGGCAATGAGTTCATGTGCCACCTCAGAACAAGCAGACAGTGAGCAGTGATTGACACTACACAGGATAACAGTGAGAAAGGAATCACCTGACCAAAACCAGAACTTCTCCAGACAATAGAAATAATTCCTTACTCATTACTTCTTGCTTATTTTTGACCTTTATTTAATCTAAATGAATGGACTAATGAAGCAGCACATCAGTTTCAAATGCTGATACTGCTTTTTTGATTAGCCAGTTTGCCATGTGAATGAATATAGTGTCATAAACTGACATTCCCATTGAATTTTTTAATGCTAATATTTATCATAACAAAAATGTGCATACTACTGTCATACAGATGTTAAATGACATACTTTCATTTACTAGTGGAATGAACCAAACAACAGTAAGGGAACCTGGGTAAAATCAAGGATAACACTGAAGATGGAACTAAAACTTTCAAATACATCAGTAACTGAATAATATAAATTTTAAGTTATGCATTTTTAACAATTTACAAGCTTTTTTTTTAAGAATTATTCTACTAAATTTTTAATGCATTTTCAAAAGGAATTGTAATCTGTCATACTTCAATGTGTGAAGTATGCAATTGCCAATTAGTATGCAACTATGCAATTTAGACAGACATAAAATAAGGTAATATAATATCTATGCTATTTTTATCGCACTTTCCTTTGAAGCATCTAGATTAGCTACACCCAGGAGTTCATTAGACTAAGTGGACTCAAAAGAAATCCCATTTTTTGATTTCTGAAAATAATTATTTGATTTTTTAATTTCTGGGTTTTGTTAAATATGAACTTCAACAATATACGCACCATAAAAAAAAAATTCTTTAGAGTGCCTTGTTGGAATTTCTATATAGTTTTTATATAGACTCAATCTAAAAAAAAAAAAAAAATTAAAAGTAGGAAAATAAATGGAATCTGTCTGGAAGGATTTATAATTTGCAATCATTTTCTGGTTTTCTCAGAAATCAGTGTAATTATGGTGATGTTTGTAAAATCTAAATGTAGAAAATTCTTTTTAGGTGTTTTGGGGCCTGTCAGGGTAAACATCCTAGTGTTTATGACACAGACCATATAACTTACTGGGCTACACTAAAAGACAACTGGCCATCCAGTGAGTTAGAATTGTGTTAAGCTTCCTTACCTCCTGGAAAAGTGCTTTGCAAAGACTCCCTCTTCTGCACCGAATAAAAATGACTAGTTTTTACACTATACGTATTTAACTCCAGTGGAAATTTAGAAAATACGAGGCTGATTAAACTTAACTGTAGATAATGTTTGTATAGCTAAGGTCTGAACGTTTACTGTGTGTAGCTATTTGTTTTTTTCTCTTTAAAGAACAATGGCAGAATGTTGGCCTGTGACTCAGATTAGAGGATCTATTAGTCACCAACGTGCCATGAGAATATCTAGTTGTCTAATCAAATGTATCATTTGTGTTAGCAGACTTGTTTAAGTAGAAATAATTATTTTGCATTAGACTTTAGAGAATTAGGTCAAAACTTTACTTAAAAGTGGAGGAAAAACCAGCTGCTGTTCTATTTTATTATAGCATTATTTCCCAGAGTAGTGTCTAGGTCTTACCTGAACTTCTGTCTTAGTGAGAGACACAACTGTTTTCTAAATGAATGTTTGAGTAAAGAAGAAATTACCAGATTCTTAGGCAAACAAGTAGCTTAAGAATATGTATAATGTGGAACGTATAAATGTTCTTTTCAGGAATCACTGAAGTTTATTTACATACATAAATGCAGAGACATCTCTTAGTTTAGGTGGACCCATTGCTAGCAGAAATATGACTCAACTGGTGTCTGAAAATTTCTAAGTGAGTATATTCTTTTTCCCAGGGAAAGTATGCCTCTCCAAACTGTTTCTTGCAGTTTCAAAATTGCTTAGATAGGTTCCTTCTAGATTTTGCTCTTCTTATGGTTCCTGAAACCAAGGTAATAAATAAAAATTAACAAACAAGCAAACAAACAAACAAACAAAACAAAACAACCACACAAAACCCAAGAGATAAAACCAAAACACAACAAACAGATGGAGAATTAATAAAATAGACTAAACACATCTTCTTGCTTTGAAACAACTTTAATTGATGGTATGTAGAACAGTTGCTTAATCATTTAAATGTGGTTGTTCCCTATGTAGATCCCAGTATGGTTTCTAGGATGACAGTAAAGAGCTGTTCCTCTGGGCCTGATCTCTTTTTGTGCAAATTTTCTTTCTTTGCCACTGACTTTGTACCCACACAGGTCTCAAGGTGCAGCCAGTGCCCTGCAGTGAGAACTGTGGACCTCAGCACTGGCTGGTGAAGAAGGGCAGAAATGAGTTTGTCTTTGCAACACCCAAATTGATTCCAGTTTATTAGCACTAATTAAGTCTTTAGAATTGGCTCCTATGCCCACTTTGGAAGTCTCTTGGCTCAAATATAGAGATAAAACTGAAACTGTCCCTTGAGAAAAGCTAAAGGACTGCCATTCAGAACTGTGAATAAACTGCTTAGCCAATACCAGCTTTTAGGTTTTCTGAGCAGCTGCTGAAATCTCACGTAATTACAAAGCTGTGCAAAAGGCTGCAGATTCAATGTGTTGTGAGGGGGAGTCTATATTCAGTTCATTTACCCTGAACAGCTATTCCACAGCTGAGAGACTAAGCTTTCCCTTCTCCTTGTGTCTCTGTTTAATGTATAATTATGGATTCTTAATTGCATTTTAATACCACCTGTTTTTTATTTCTACATACTCCCTCTAGGTAGACTTTAATTCAAGCAAAAGATGAATGTATATTTTTACTTTAATATTTTTGCTAATAGGTAATTTTGAGAGTTTTTTTAATTTACAAAATGTATTTTAAATGATTTAAAAATGCTTAGATCTATCTTTCTTACGTGTTTCAGCATTGTCATTAAAAGTACCTGATTCAGAAGAAAAAGTTACAATTTCTTATGTTTAGATAACAGCTCATCTAGTCATGAAAAATCATGATTGAAAATCTCAGCTTGAAAGTTATCTGCTTCTGCACAACACGATATATTGCTACCGTGAAAACTCACAGAAAGTTTTTTAAATCTTAAAACGTTGAGAGAGTCAGTCCTCACTCAATTTCTTGTGAAACTGTCTGGGAAGAAGTCCTCCCCTTGAAGGGTTCGTGCTGTACTGTCCTGTAATGTTACCAGCTGGGAGTAGCCCACATGACCTGTCTGGAGTTTTTCTTTGTGACAGGTACAGACTCTTAGGCATTATCCATATTGGGTAATTCTTAGTACCCACTCTGCAGCATCTATGATTCCATCATAGTGGAATCGTTTTTGATAAAGAGTGGACAAAGTGGCTGTCCTGGGTGCAGACAGTCCACTGTGTGAGTTCATGGCTCTTTGTGCTGGAATTCAAATGACACCTTTTTAGCTCTGTACAAACCTTAGAAAATAAAATATTGTCTGCAGAATATCTTCTGAGAGGAGTGAGGAATTCTATCAAGTGGAACTTCCAGGAAAAAATCTCTGGTAGAAATCTGGGCATGCAACAGGACTAGAAAGCTTGCTGGTTCTCCTTTATGGTAAGGATGATGGTGAGAAATGTCTGTTGCTTTGTGTTGGGAGACAATTAGTTGTGGAGATGGAACCCTGGAATAAAGCTAGCCTGTTGGTAATCTGTTGGGGACAAAGGGAGGAAGGGGAATAATTAATAAAGAAGTGCTCTAAGTAGAAGATCTTACAGAGACAACATGAGAAGTTACTGAAAAATCTCTGTAGATCTGTCTTCCTTTTCCAAGAGCAAGCTTGATTAGACTTGTTTAGTGTCCAATTCATTAAAAGACTTACGGAGCTGTGGGTTGAGAACAGTAGGTTCACATTTTAGGTCCTTGATCCTGAGAGGGGAATCTGGGGACAGAGTTGAGCAACCAAATTAGCTCCATGAAAAAGGGAGAGCTGCTTCAAGTGGTCATTACTTTAATCCCTAAAATGTGAAATAAGAAGTAGTGTACTGAGCAAGGGCGTTTTATTCTCATCTAATTTCTACATCTAGATGTAGTTTGGTTAGGATCTCAGGTTTCTCTGCTCAGCCATAACCACACTTGTCATTAAATAAATGTACGTGCCTGAGAAATTTTCAAGCCATGAAGCATGAAATCTCAGTTGGGGCTGTTTCATACCTTAAGTACAACATACTGAGGTATGTTAAATCTTTTTCTTTCCTTGGTCTTAAAGCACATCAGATGAAGTTACTAAGAGAATGAGGACCTGTACATGGTTTAATGCAGTTCTTTGTAGTGTGAGATACAGTGTGAGATATATGTGTTCTCCTTCTGCTAGCACCAGTTAGAAAAAGGGACTCCAGGAGAAGAGTCAAGTGGTGTTAGCATGAATCAGTCAGATGTGCAATTGATATGTTTTAGCTTCATTCACAGGACTGTATTTTATGTATTAATGCATAGTCTCACATATTTCTGTCTGACTTGGAAATTCTTTACAAGTAGTCACTCCTTTTTTGACAATTTAAGGAAGGGCTTCCATTTACCAGTGTTTTGTGCTTGTGCTTAAAAATTAAGAATTTTTTTGTAAGGCATTCACTTAGAAGTGTTTCATAGGTTAAGCACTTGCTGAAAAAAAGGATTATAATGTAGTTGAAGTGTTGGACAGGTCATGCTGTGTGGCCATAAATGGATCAAATCCAAGCATATAGCTGTTGTGGGTGTTTGACTATTCAGAAAGTAGAAAGCAACAAATCAGGCAAGGATTTTAGTAAGCCTTCAACAGATTTTCTCTGTGCTTATATGTACAGTAATCTGAATAGGTCTTCCTGGTGCAACAGACCATGGACTGAAGTTGCTCATATTAACTTGTACTGGGTCATCTGACTCACCATACTCCTGCCAATAGCACAATGAAAAAATCAGAGAACCACAGAGTGGTTTGGATTGAATGGGACCCTAAAGATCATCTCATTCCGATCTCACCGCTCCACCCCCATGGACAGGAACACTTTTCGCTAGTCCAGCCTGGCCTTGCACATTTCCAGGGATAGAGCATCCACAGCTTCTCTGGGCATCCTGTTCCAGTGCCTTACTACCCTCACAGTAAGGAATTTCTTCCTTATCTCTTTCTGGAGCCTTCTTTCCTCCAGGCTGAACAGACACAACTCTCTGAGCCTGTCTTCATAGCAGAGGTGCTCCAGCTCTTGGATCATCTTCATGACCCTCCCCTGGGCAGATCCATGTCCTCCGTATGCTGGGGGCCCCATGCAGTTCTGAAAATAGTTTTGCAATAAAAGAACAGTGTTTCAGTCATACATGGGTCACTACAGAAACATTTTTAAGAAGTGTTGCTGTCTGATGGTTGCACAGTAGAACAACTTGATTTGAAAGTAATTCTTTCTGCTAGGAACTTCTGTACAAAAATAAGTGAATTTAAGCTTTGAAGAAGAGGTTAGAAGTTAAGGAACTGGAAAGATGACTTACTAGAACTCATACATATTTTATTTCTTTTAATATCTCACTTTTCACCCCTCCAACACAGGTTCTGATGGAGTCTCGAGTCTCTAGAGATAATTTTAAACATTATTTTTTGATAGGATAAAGTGCATCCATATGTCTGCTTTATTGGATGTTCCTACTGCTCTCTGGAAAATAGCACTTGTGTTGACAGCAATAGTTTTTTGCTTTACATTTCTTCAAGTAAACCTTTTGGGAGACCAATCCATACAGATTTAGGATCAAATTCTGATTTTGGTTGCACAGTTATATAATGTGGTATAAGCAGATTTAACATTTCAGTAGATGCCTAAAAAGAATGAATTAGAAGATCCAGTTTCTATGTCATTTAATCACTGTTTTGTCATAAGTCAGGTAAAAAATCAGGATGATATTCTTAATAAAACACAAAAAAACCCTTTTAACAGCTTATTCACTTCCCATCTGGTATCATAAAAAGAAGTTTAAAATGAAGCTTGAGGGATACTTAGGCAAACTTTTGTTGATAGTTTGGCTAGAAAGTTTCATGTTTCAGCATGAAACCTAATTAGGAATTATACCAAAATGTTGGAGGTGGACAGAAGTTCATTAGAAGGAGTGGCAAGGCTGTTGGTAGAAACTTTGGAAGTGGACTGCAGGAAGTATTATGAGACACTGGTTTCTGAATGCTCATGTTGTGTTTTCCTGCATCAGTCTAGGAGATTTTTTTTTCTCTTTCTCCTTTGTGTTTCCCCTTCTCTTTTACCCTGTCTAAAGGCATGTCTGCATTGTGACTCACCTGCATAGTTTCAGTTTGCCTAGCCCAGGCAGCAAAAGTCATATGTCATGCCACAGCACTGCATTGTGGCCCAAAAAATTCAACCTTACTGAAACCAAGATTTGCAACATGAGCACAGCTTTGTGATGCTGCAGCTACATCAAGCTTTGGTCTCCTTGTGCCCCACTGTGATCTGCAGAAGTGCCTTCCAAGGCATTCTCTCTCAATTTAAGTGTGTAAAAGTTAGGCATAACAGATTTCAGCCCCTCTGTTTGCAGTGGAAAAAAGCAGGTTTCCCAGAGCAGTCATTCTGCCATCTCAAACATCTATTTCAGTGCTGGATGGTAGTATATATCTCACTCTATTAACAACAGAGAGACACAAAATGTCTAGTTTGGACTGAGATACCTAAAGATGAATTATATTTGTTCTGATGTGTTATCGTTTAATTTGTCCCCAGTAAATGAAGAAATGAATGATGAGTGGAGCTACAAGAGTCATGAATCCTTCAGCTTCAGTGGTTTGGGTGTTTTCAACTTTTTCCTCTTCCAATATCTGCAATACTAAATCCCTGACAATTCAAAACAGCATCAGGGAGGCCTTTAAGAAATTAAAATCTGAAAGTGAATGAAAGAAAGTAGTTATGACAGTGAAAAATGCATGAGGAATGAGGGCTTCTCTAAGAATTGTGAATAGCCCAGGTGGTGCTCTATGGTACCAGAGGACATTCAGGCACTGGCCAGCTCTCTGCCTCTGTGGACTATTTGAAGTTTGCAACTTCAGAAGATTAGACACAGGTATCTTCTTTTGCACCAGAAAATATGTGCCTTCAGTTTTGCAGTTGTCCTGAGGGGGTTTTAAGGGGAATCTCAGATTTATACCCATGCAGATAATAAAGCCACAGAGTTCGGCTTCATTCCATTAATATAGAAGTGAAAGAAAGTATAGAAGTATAGAAAGTGGGGACAAAAGCAAATGGATATAGAATGTATCCATGTAGAATATGAAGAATTTGACTTAGTAATATAGTATTTTGTCTGTCACTGTAATACCCTTGTTTTCCATAAAAGTGTGGTATTTTCATTCAGGATTATGCAGTGTGAGAGCTACAGGGCTGTCTGATGTTGGGAGAAAAGAGCATGGGGAGAAGTAAATCAACTGGTGAGAATAACTGCTAACAGGATAATAAATCTCTACTTTTATGCTGTTGAATCTCTGAGATTGTAAAGTGATTGTCTTAAAGAAAACCAAAGATTGTACTTCTGTAGTTATGGCAAAAATCCTATTGGAAATCCCAAGCATTTTGCGAGACTCATCAATACATTTTTAGAAGTCTTTCTTCAATAGTGCAACAATTTTATTTTTGTTAAAGTGTAGCATGCTGTGACTGAAACCTACCGACGTGAAAACACCGTCGAGATACTTTGCTGCAAAGATGTTTATGTGCCAATCACAAGTGGTGAAGCAGAGCAGCAAATTATCTGTGAAATTTGATCTTACATATTTAGGTAGGTATTTAGAATTAGAATTTCCAAACACAGTAAATTTATCAATTGCATGATCCAGAATGCAGCTTCATAAACATGCTGGTTTTACAAATTTCTTTTAAATGGTGGTTTCAAAGGCAGAGGCTGGTGAATGATCTCAGATAGCACCTCAGCAGGAGCTTATTAGACAGCCTGGGAGGTGTGTACTTAAACCGACTCCGTTCTATGGACAGCATTATTCTAATTGACCTTCAGCGCATAAAATCCAAGTAGTTTTTTTTGACCACCTAATAGGCAACAAACAGAGAACAAGGGTTTATTTTAAAAGTGTATAGACTGAACACTTCAGCTTCCTGGTGTATATAACATTTTTAAGGTAGCCTAAATATCGAATAAAGAGCTCTGTTGGGCTTTTTATAGATTTTTATAACCTGTTAGCAGAGAAAAGTCAATCATACTACTGTGAGGTAAGGGAAGTTCTGCCACTTTTCAACATCTCTCTTCTACCTCTAATGCACTCACCAGCAGCAAACATGGTGTCTAACAAATCTGACTCAGTTCCAGGAAACCCTGTTTAAACAATTTTTTTCAAAGCCTAATCCCAGTTACAGCACTGCATTATGACAAATCCTACTTTTAAGAAGCCTGTTGTACCTTTCACTGATGCTCTGTATCTTTTAATGAAAATATATTGTAAAGGAATTATTTGTTTCAAGAAAAGCATCTTCCAAAATAACTTTTGAAGGAATATATGACATTGGAACAAAGGGACAACTGTTACTGAATAGAAATACCAATTACATCCAAACTTTGACTTCTTTTTAAATATAGTCTGTAACATTTTTAAATAATTAAAGCAGGAAAGCCTTCCTTCTGGGACTTTTAAATACAACAGCTGGAAGTGGAGTACTTCCTTTCTTAACCATACCAACACTAGAAACAAACAAAAATTCCTTGTTGAGAAACAGGTTTAGAGAGTCCTAAAACATCTCTTCTAAGATTTTTCTAGTGGAATGATAGTTCATATTTCTTAGAGAAAGGACCTGCCAAAATGCCTGTCTTTAAAATGCAGAAAATTATTTGCAGCAAAGAGTATTATGTGTAATATCTGCTTTTGAATATAAAAATTAGCATGCCAGCCACAAAGGATTGAACCTGTTTATGGAGGCCAAGGCAAAAGCAATGCATCTCTAAAGCATCCAGATTTCTGGAGGATGCAGGAGGTATCTTAAGGCCTTGAGTGATAACAACTTCTAACTGCAATGCTTACAAACAAGATAAAACCCACAGCTATAGGAAAAATCTGCTTAGGCTAGATTATCATTAATTTTACATGTTCTGTTATGCCACAGGAATCAGTTTGGAGAAGGGGCACTTTAGTTGGCCAAGTCAGCAGTCTTTCAGATGGAGGAAGACACCAGAGAACCCATCGATCCTAGAAGAGCTTGGTTATGGAAAAGGTCTTGGTTATGGAAAAGGTCTTAGTTACAGAAAAGGTGTGAGTGATGTACAACACCCGTCCTTTTAGAAACATGCCATTATAGGGCATGATCCAGGAAAAGTAGAGAAAGCTTGTTGTTACTGTAAGCTGAGAGAATTCGAGCAGAAACTGAGAATTATAATGTTGGATAATCAGTTATCTGCCCCAGCAACACAGATGGCTATATCTTTCATTCTTAAAGGACTTATATCTGCATAAAAGCAGATGTGAAAATGAAATTATACGTTATTTGAAGAATCAAATGTTAAGTAAAATGTCTAATCTAGTCTTGTCAAGCAAATTGGTGTCCTGTCTTCTGTGGTGTGCAAAAAGAAGTTTGGAAATTTCAACATGTATCTTGTGTCCATCAGAGTAATTTTTTCATTACTTTGTTCTGCTCATCAGCAATACCTGTGTTCCTCTATAAGTGGAGCAGCTGTTGAGCTATCAATAGAGTGCTTTGAGGGAGGAGGAGGAGGGCAAGCAACCTGGTGCTGTAACATTTGCTTTGGCTAAAAGAGTGGTATAAAGTACATCCCTAGAGTGCAAGAATAATGCTGATGCTAGACAATTAAACCTTCAGAAGCAGTGAAATGCCACTTAATATGGCAATATTAACTATTGAACAGCATTAACTCTCCCTGTTGCACACGTATATTCTGATATTCCCTAATGATATGATTGCTTACAGTTTATCACTTAATATTGTATAATGTAACGTGCTTTTCTTCAGCAGACTCAGACCTATCTCTGTTATTAAACATGGTTTGTAAGAGCAGAGTTATCAAAAGATAATTCCCTTCCCATTATATGTACAATTGAAAGTGAGTAAGACTTTAAATATTTTTACTCTCATTTAAGATTTGTTAAAATACCTACTAGAAAGAAAAGGAGAAAAAGTGAGGGGTGAGGTATCTCAGTGATTAGCACATCTGAAAACACCTATTTGCTCATCAAATTTTAGTTTCTTATTTTTCTAAATTTAAAAAAATTAAGAAAACTTCAGTAGTGACAAGAAATATGAATCTATCATAGCATCTTTATGCTGTAAAATGCAGTTTGTTTTACATCTTAAGCCACGTCACCATTTAAGGATATAACTACCCATGAACTTCCAACAAGTAGGTGAAAATTGTGGAAATATATGAGTAAGTTGAAAATAGAATTTTTAGAGATAGTTGTGCAAAAAAAAGTGGAAGTCCTGTTTTCATACAGGAAATAGTGTTTAAGACTTTATTATTACTTCTTACAAGTATTTTCCCATTTATTTTAACATACTCAGCTATTCTTGTGCATTTGCGTCTTTCACTGCCAAGGTTTTCTAGGCCTAGATCAGAAAGAAGTATATAGACATCACCTCTTTAGAGTGACTGACTTGGAAATCACAGTAAATACCTTTTTCTTTTCAAATAGTGCCTTAGAACATCTTTCTTACTGGTCACCTGTGCCATTGAACACTGTGGTTAAACCATATTAATAAAATACTTCCTATTCTTGTATTGCTATTTTTCTATTTGTCCCACTGCAATTTTAAAATGCTTTCCATTCCTTAAATAGTTGCCTTGAATCCTCTCTTTTTCTGTGTCATGTGACAGCCTATTTCATTACCATTGAAAGCTTTCTGGTTCTGATACTGAGATACTCTTAAATATATGGCATTCTATAGGGAGTGTGAAGAAATGAAGGGCTTTTCAGAAGAGGTAAGAGTTCAATTCACTTGGTTTCAAGTGGTGGTACAGTCATGGATGCTCTGTTGCTCTTCCTGAGGCATTGAGGAGTCTGTGTCTAGCTCTGCTCTTATCTTCATACATGATGTGGAAATCATCTACAGGGGAAAATGTCCAAGAAATGTAAAACCAGGGAAATTTAGTCCCTCAGTTTGCTCAGCTCAACACTAACGGGGNGTAGAACAACGAATAGAAAAAGAAAAATAGGGGGAAAATAAAAGTCAAAAGAAAAAATTAAATGGAAAAAATGGAAACAGAAAGGGATTTAATTTACAACATAAACTTTTCTTTTCATAGAGCAGTTATGAGTATTTCATTGCTCAAGGAAAGGAGGAATAATCTATCCAAGGGCTGGAAACAAAAGTCAGAGAAATTAAAATTAAGGCACATGTTTTTAAGAGTAAGGCCAACAGAACCTTCAAAGAAAGAGGGGAGAGTATCCAGCCTTTTTCATCTTCAAGCCTGTAGGCCTTTCTGGAAAGTGCTGTAGCAACATAAATAAATAAGCTCCATACAGGTGTCACTGAATGAAATAACATGTCCTACAGCATGTGGAATGCCAGACTAAAGGATCTAATGGGGGTTTTTTCTGACCTTGAACATCAAGCATTAGTATCTGTAATCTTAAAATATAACTGCATACCTTTGCCTATACTTGGAGTGGCTTTTGATCTTTCCACATCTGCAGCCATCATATGACAGAGCTGACTTTTCTGTATTATGCTTTTAAATTCCCCACATTTGTGATGCAGAAATTCAGAAAATGTAATTTGCCTTAAAACAAAAAGTAATACTAAGACTGTCTCATGCTCAGTTCCGTGTTTATGGACATACCAAATTGCTCAGTGACATTTTTCTAACCCAATCATTGTTTCAGTAGCCTTTGGCAGCCTGGCTACTTTGAATCTGAAACTCTGAATAAATTATTTAGAATATCCAGAATTTTTCAGTATAATTTTTCTTGTTTGTGGTGCAGTAGTTGGCCGCTATCCCAATAGACATCCTTTTTCCCTTTTGTGGTATTCTATTTTTGGCACAAGGCTCAAATCAATGCTTGGAATAGTAATAATGATGATGATTATTATAATGACGATGACAATAATAATAATGAAAGTAGAAACAGTACTAAGTATCTTTTCAGGTATCTGTTAGGGCAACAGATAACCTTTATGCCTGTAGAAAAGTAGCAAAACAATAGGCATAGCATAAATTAGTACAGCATGAATAGAAAGAATTTATAACATGAGAAACCTACTTGCAGTGAGAAATTAATTTTACACTTTAGTTCATCCTGCAGATCAGTATCACAGGGTGCAGACTGTGTTCATTTTGGTTGCAGATAAACCAGAAAATGACCAGTTGCAAGAGGCCCACCATGAGTCCATGGGATTAGAGGAGAACCAGTACTAAGTGACACCCCTAAAGGATGTACAGTCTGCATGTTACATCCTCAACCAGTCGCTCTACCAGTCTGCTGACATTGAGCCACGGTATTTGGTAATATAGATGTAGCGTCTCTTTAACAATTCACAGAAGTACACAGCAGTAGTTGATAATTTTTAGGAGATGCTATAGTGCTGGCAGAATCCTCAGAAGTTAGCTTTCCTCCTGGTTTTCCTTGATGTACGGCATTCTCTTTATCACTGAAATGTCTTCATCCGAGAAAGTTGATATCTCCGTACACTGACTATTCCCTTTCTGAATGAGGGCATCTGCCTGCTCTTCTTTGACAACTGGTGAATTAGTACATTTTTTATGTGTTCCTTAAGAACAAAACCCACATCCTTTTTTCCTTGCGTCTTTGGTCTTTTGCTGATTAAAAGATGCCTCCAGATTGCAGCACAGGACAGAACCACTCTACTCAATTTACTTTGAAATGTCTCTCCTTCCTTTGTTTAATTAAAGCACCAAAAATCAGGAGCCTTTGTGGAATTCTTCTGAATTCACCTCATGAATAAGATCATAGCTTCAACTGAAGTCAGTCTTGAAACAGCCAGCCAGTCTTTCTGATGTTCTGCTCCAAGCTTCAACCAGCATTGCACATTCATAAACTTCTTGAAATGTTTTGGTTTCTTCCTTTTTTTTTTTTCTGGGACAAACTTGATTTGCACTTCCCTCACTGTCTCAGTTAAAACAAGAGTTCCTCAGCTCTAAATGTTCTCCCTCAGGAGTTCACTATTTTGATGCAGAAAGCTAGTACTGAATCTGAGTTAAACTGACATGCTGACACCATATAAAGCATATCTTGCTTTATATATGCGTGCAGAAGAAATTTGATCATTAAGAGGGGCTCTAAATTATATTTCACTTATAATGTTCTTTGATTGCAGAGTCTGAAAGTCTTTAGGGTGGTTGGTTTGTACTATACTAATATAGATATGTATATTTATTTCCTTTTTTTATAAGGTATTTCCTTAGGTCTGACATCTTATTGTAAGAAAGAAGTATAAGGACATGAATGCATTAGGTCATGCAAATATATATAGACCCCAATACTTGTTTGTTTGAGACATCAAGAACTTTGGTCCTGTGGAGATCTCTTCCTCTGGGAACTCAGAGTGACTGGCATGGCTGGTAGGACATGCTGTCTATTAATATGGATCCCAAGCCGCATTACTTTTTTAGGTATCCATGTAGTTTCTGACAACTTCAGATACAGTAAGCCTGATGCAATCTTTAAGTTCCTTCTATCATGTAAACTAACTTATGATTTTGGGGGATCACTTGGCGGCTCAAGGAACCTTCACAAGCAACCTCAACATTTAAGTTGAACCCGTAGCACATTTTGGTCGGAAGGGAGTCCTGAAACAAAAATCTCCTTCCTATTGTGAGCGGATGAAATGGTTTATTTATTGCATGAAATATGCATAGTGAAGTCATTGCTTTTTCCTGTGTTATCATCCTTTGTCTGTCTTCCTAAAGTAACAGAGACACTTGCAGTGTCCCTAAATGTAGCCATCTGTTTTCTCTGCTCTGACACCTCATACCCCAAAAGCTGAATGCAGATCTACTTTGGCATTAGCATTATTCGAGCTGATTAGTACAGGATGAGTAAACAATCTGACTTGCACACTAACATGTTCTGCATATGAGGCTCACGTCTACCAATATGTGTCCCAGAGGCCTCACAGTAGTATTTTAAAATGGATAAAGGTAAAACAAAGCCAAGTGCAGAAGTTAGTTCTGTTTCCTTTCAGTCTTCAAGTCTTTGGTGTAGAAGAGAATCCATGAGATGAACAGTTTTCTTTACCATAGCTGCAAAAGGCTCCAAGAATCTGGCTCTTTATTTTTTTGACTTCCTTTTTTATTGAAGTCTTAGAGAAACAGAAAAATTTTACTAGCTTCCTGATTTAAAACCATAAATCCCTCCATTACCTCTGCATGCTAGTTTAATAGGGTCAAGCCTGTTAAAAATAGAAAAGGGCACATTGACTGCTGGCATTTCTGATATGGTGTAAACTTGCTTAGAGTATATTGGGCCTGTAGCACTAAAAGTTGAAAATGGCACAGGGAAAGTAAAGGCCTAATATTTTGTATGGCATGCATCAAAATCTCAACAGAGAAAGGCAGATGATATTACGGGCACATCCTCCTTCGTAACAATTGCATCTGAGGCTCCTTTAATGGCTTTGTACCATATGCAGACTGATACTGACCTCAACATGCGCAGATAAAGCTGGAAATGTGTAACTATTAATCCACACCTCAGTGGCTTGCCAAATTCTTTATTGCCCCATGATTTTAGCCCACTAGTTTTCTCTTTTAATTAAGTAACAACTGTGAAAATGTAATAAATTCTGTGTGAAACAACGGAGCATGCTCCTGAACTCCAGACTCTACTGATTTCAGTCCAGGAGATCATAGCCATGGGGACAATGTCCCTGAAGGGTAACAAAGTGAACCTAGAGCTCTGTCATCTCATTTTTGTCCCCTGATGTGACACCTTCCTGCTTCTGGGGATGCAAAGTGAGCAATTTCAGTCCAACTGTAATCCTGTGTTTTGTTCTGTGGATCAGCAAACTGGGGTATTAGGGAAGTGCAGCAGCAGTCTCTTCCCCAGAGGTTGAGGGCATCACGTCTCTGCAGGCAGAGTGCATGATCTTGCTGGAGTACCCACCATCTGCCTGCCTACAGCTCCTGGGAACAGGAGCATTTTATTTCTCTGTTGAAACATATTATGTAAGCACACATATTTTGCACAATCTAATTTTGTACAGTGCACAGTGTCTCTTTTGGTCATTTGCATTTTCCAGCAGTGCTAATTAATTCAACACAAGGGGACTCAGCTAACCAACCAGACTGTCCCAGAATATAATAGCCTCTTCATGCACCGAGCAGCTGGTTCAGTGCTCCAAAACCAAGTGCTGTCTTTCATGCTAAAGTGTCGTTCTGCACAAAAGGTACCTTTGATGGCATAAAGACATTGCTTTTTTTGGTTGGGCTTAGCCATGTACAGTAATTTTGAAGGGTTTATTGAGTGACATTACAAAGACTTTATTTTTTACTTAAAAAATCAATCCTATTTTTGTAGCTTTTTGAGAACAATCTAATTTGAAGCTACCTTGTCTGTTCATGCTGGAGATCTACTGTTGCCTACTGACACAGACATATGGTATAATGCAGGCTGTGTCCTTGCCTAGAACTGAAGAAAGATATTGCACTGCTTAGAAAACACTGTCAGCAGTAAGTACATGGAAATCATTTGCTTTGTCATCTGCAAGTCTCTGTTGTATTTGTTGTTTAGTTATTTTTTTGCTTTATTTTTTTCTTGCTAGCTTCTCTCTGAAACAAGTAGGAAGATTTTACTTTCTGTATGTG
>VXBX01007223.1:138233-167932 GCA_013400415.1 Scytalopus superciliaris
TAAAGTTCTAAATATTACAGCTACTACTAGTCTCGTTATTAGTTGTTTGATTTTTTTTTATTTATTTTTTTTTAAACCTAATAATGACTTATACCACTTGTAGAGCAGCTTTCCTTCCAGGGAACCTCAAACATGGCACGGTGTTCATCTGCTCTTCTGTCTTGACTGAAATGTAGGTTTCTTGGCATGTAGCACATATCACCACTTCAACATCCTACAAGAACTAAATATTGCTAAAAAAATAACTGTAAAGCACCTCCTTTTTTAGTTTCTCTCAGCATTTTACTCTTGTTATGACTTGATATGAACACCATGACTTTATTCTGGAAAACATTCGATACCCGTTTGATAACATATATGGAATTCAATCTCAAAGATTAGCAATAATTTTGTGAACTCTGCAAAATTCAGATTATCTATTGCAAAACTGAGTTTGCAATTGACAAGTTTCATGAGTACAAAGTCTGCAAAATGCTGTTATTCTGACTATCAGAAAGCAAGGAAGTGATGTATTATGGTAGTGATTTTTCATGGTACATTATGAGTTCAGACTGAGATGCTGCAAAGACTTTAAAGAACTAGGCTACTGTGATTCAAATACAAACCTAAATCATATTTTTAAACTATTATTAGAACTCATACAATGGTAGCCTCTGTGAGCTTGCTTCCCTCTTAAATTGTGTATTACTGAGATTCTTTTACCCAGATTAATCTTTCTTTTTACAAAATGTCAGCACATAATTCACAGCCTATTAATATAGCAGTATTATTTCCAGAAGTAAGGAAAATAAGACTCTATCTCAAGCAATTAAAATTATGCAGCTATGATTTAAGTAAAATACCTTTCAAATAATTCAAGTCTGGTAAAATTATGCCACCATTCCAATTCAGTCTTTCATATTTTATTCAAATAAATGTCAGACCTCAAAGTTCCATCACAAGTGTCTTCTGCAAAGAAGATAATATGAAAAGAGTATTAGAGAAAAAGAATATTTGTGTCCCCAGTAGATGAACAGTTGTATTGATGTATTAATAGAAAAAAGAATGTTAGACAGAACAGTAATTTTGCCATTAGAGGTGGGGAGCAGTTACTGACTGCGTTTACGAGGAGCTGGCTTTACCCATTGCAAAGCAAGGACAGGAGAATGTTTGTCCACAGAAAGAGAAATTTGAACATATTATAAGCTCTGCTTTTGCTTGAATAATAAAACTTGTAAGAGATTGTTCTTGAAGATGGACAATCTATCCATATATCCTTCAGCACAGGCTTTTAGAAGCAAGTGGAGCTCAGTGCCCTGAGCGTAGACTGTAGAGGAGTAGGAGGAGGACTGTAGAGGCTCTGGATGTGGACAGCAGAGGTGGCGCTCAGTACAACTAAGATGTGAGTGGCTGGTTCCTGAGGAATACTGTCTGACCATGCCCTTCTTGCAGGTACTGTGGGCACCTGCCTGCTGACCCCAGGAGAGGTTGCAGGGTTTCAGTGTTAGGTGATTCACCCTTGAAGTGCAGAGAATTACACTGACATAATGAGGCATACTTTCTACCCGGCCAGAATGAACGAGCCCCACATTATGACCATTACTGTGTGTCACAGATTAAAGCTGCATTTGAGCTCTTCCAGAGAAATCAATTTATGTGGGTTTTTTCTAATGAATATATCTCTAAGCAGCACACAGAGACTAGCATGGGTATTTTTTGTTTTCCAAGTATATATATATGAAAAAATATTTTTCTATAGTTTGATTAACAATAAAATTCTTACATCTTTATGACTTTTTTTCTCTCCTTGGTTAGCTTTGTCTATTGGACATTTGTTGCTAATGTAGATTTTCCCAGAATACTACACATCTTCCTGGAAACATATCTAACTCAATTAACAAAATTAATGTTTTTCTGAAGCTAAACCAAACCTTAGTAATTCTGTTCAAGTGTTTTTAGTATATTGGTCAATCCCTGGTTAAACTTATTCTATTGCAACGGCTGGGTGGGTGATGCTCCCCCCGGCTGTCCCCCTGCCACATGGCCCCCAGGGACCCCGCAAGGAGCCACACAGAGACCTCAGGAGAGGGACGAGAGAGCGAGAGAGTTTATTGAAGCTGGGTACAGGTATTTAAGAGTTGGGGTAATTTTACTATGACCAATAGGAGAGAGGGTCACTGGGACTGGCACCCAATGGGTTAGGGTTTTACAAGGACCAATGAGGGAATGTTTTACAACCGGGGATTGGGGGAAAAGGTATACAGTTACAATCCTCTGCCCCAAGGCTTTTGGGTCAGCCTTTTCCTTTGCATCACAAACCACCTTTTGACCATATTTTTTGCACTCGGAATATTGACTATTGACAGTCCACTGCCACATTCTATGAGTTTGCAATTTTATGTACCATCAATTTTCAATTATCTTTAGAAGAGTACCAGTAATATGTATTGTTTCCTTTTTCCAACTGACTCCTTGAAATCAATTTCTAGACCTTTGGGAGTTATATTTGGGAATTAGGTTACATAAAAAACATTGGCTTGTTGTGATACCCTTTGACCAAATAAAAGATTTCTATGAGTTGGAGCATCTGAATGCCAGGTAGCATTTGACTGCTAGTAAAGACTTCTGTAAATATGTACAAATGTCAAGAGAAACCTATCCATGCAAATATTGCTGGGTTCTATATGACTGCACAGGATGAGTGTAGTTTTTGACATTCTCACTTTGCAAGTAAATATATAATCTCTTACAATTTTTATGTTTGTCAAAAACATCTGTGAAGATAATTATTTGTCTTGTAGTAAGTCTTGTAGGAACAATCACAGTCTTTTAAATATCTCAGTAGCAATCATTAATGTTTGTATGTACATTATCAATCAAATCATTGATAAACTGGAGGCTCCTACAAACAACTGTTTCATAATTACCTTTAGTGAATTTACAAAACAGAAGTAAAAGGCAGTTCATTTCTAGACAGGCTTTGTAGAGAAGCAGCAGCAGTATTTGAATATCACTTTATTTATGCAAGACATATTTATTTATGAAGACAAGTATTCTGAAAGCAAAGTACCCCAAACTGTCTTCTTTGTTGTTATGTGAGTAAGAGCTGGACTTTTTTTACCAACCAGTTCAATCACGGCATTTCCCAGAAAGCCAGTCTAGAGCTGTGCTGAGCAGTAAATTAACTGCAGAGAACAAAACAAAGTACCTCTAAATAGCACAGCTACAAAACGGTTCTGTTAGTTAAATGTTGTTTTTTTGAAGTTGGCTTGAGGTAACTTTTAGATAACAAAGTCCATATTGCATGCTGCCAACCGGCTTTAGAAGGTGCTGCAGCTGGTTTTGCAATGAATGACTGTTTCTGTAGCCAAGAGGAGTCGAGGTCTATATTGTAATAAGAGCTGAAGTTCAGTAACCTGAGATAAGGTACGAAATGCAGATGTGTTTGGCTCACTTGATTCCCCTGCTGACAATCTTCCTGAATCATTATAAACTACATTTTTGCTTCCAGCACAGTGCACACTTAGGTCTTCACATTTCAAACAGAGGTTAGCCCCAAAGCTAAGAAAATAAATCCAGGGCGTCCTGTGCTTTAACAGTGTTCCTAGGATCAGTCTACCCCCGTGGTGCTCGTCTCATCTTGTGGCTGCTGCAGGATATCCTGTTTATCTAGTCCTTACTCAGACTGCTCCAGTACAAGGTACCACAAAGGCAGGTGTGACACAGTGGTGAATTTAACCCAGGTTGTCCTTAGCTAATGAGGGTTCCTCCATTCCCAGCAACAGAGAAAGTGGAAGCTTTCTTCATGGTGAAGATCACAGAGTGTGCAAACCTTAGCCTATCTCCTGGTTTTAGGAGAGCAGATGAAATATATCACCTACAGAGATTAGGAAATTACATATTTGTACAGAGACATGCATCTGAATATGAATGCTCATCATGGAGAAAATCATTCATTGGCTAGATTTTTGGTGTGTTTTTTGTTTTTTGGTTTTTTTTAATACAGTCTTTATATAGTACCATCCCCATGCAATTTAACCTGTAATCCCTACAGTCATGTATTTTAAAATTTTTAATTTAAAATTCTAGGACAAAGAAATCAAACAATATAGCTAAGGATGGAAGTGTAACTGTTATAAACAAAATGCATGTGTATACTATATAATGTAAAATATCAATAAGCAAAAAGATTAGTAATATAATCCATATCCAAAGAGAAAAATAGTAGGCTATGAAAGAGAAGGCCATTTTCCACCAACAAACTAGATCTTAAAATGCTTTTCATCATATATGGCACATATGAGAACTCCAAGATGTAAATTTTTCCAGAGCCTTTACCCTTGAAATTTGTTTAGATCTCCATTAAAGGATCAAAGAATAGAATTTATTGGAGTAACCCCAAAAATGAAATAAATTAATTTTCTTCCAGAGGAGTCTAATTTTCTTGCATAATTCCCTCTTGGTTCTCTGTCACACTTTATCTTACCACACATTCCACGGTCAAGCTCATAGATCATAGCTCGCCCCTGATGATTTGAGACTGCAGATAAGTCAGATGGCAGACTTGGCTGAAGGTAGTCATGAAAGGCAGGCAGAAGCTCAAAGATTCATTGAGTTTAATCTAGGGATAGAAGGCTTTAAAAGTAAAATGTGTGATCTTCAACTGATGACTGGGGGTGTAATACTTGCTTCTTATAATTTACTAAATTTTGTTGTAGTGTTTTCAGACTACTGTTATAGTGATGACATATTTTACACGGAAACCTGAAGGAACTTCCCTTATTGAATATGGCCATTATACCATGATTAAGGAAATGCCAACATTCATCTTTATACTACTCTGAGCACTAGATAGGTTTGTTGAGAATCATTTCCCTTAAATAATAGGCTTAGCTACAGGTTGTATTTTAATAATGAATACCAAGAGTTTTGATATTACTTGGAATTTTTATATTCTCTCTTAAAAGTGATTTTTCTGGTTACTCTTGCCTGTTAAAGAAACTATTAAAGTTCATCATCTCGTGCTGGTTCAGAAATTTTAAATGCCTGAGATCTTTATTAATCAAGTACTAAGTCATACTCCATTTGTTTTAAAAGTACTGTTTGTATTACAAACACTGGCAATTCATGTAAGTAATGATAATCGTTACTGTCTCTTTAATGAATGCTTTCTAAAGGATATTTTTTTAAGTTTATTTCAATAAAATATCACTGAACTTATAGGGGGGAGAAAGAATTCTGATGCTCTTCTCAAAAGGATCATCTGGGCAAAGATCCTGGGGATATGGCAGTAATTTTCTTTTATGTTTAAAGTATATCAGGGTGTGAGTTGGTAGGAGTGTTTTGGAGCCCTGACTGACTTTCTCACAGCTTGGTAGTGCCAGTCCCTCACTGCTGCTCAAGTTTGCATTGCTGAATTTTGTGTGTCCACCAGCCTAGAGCTGTGGCTCTGGAGAACAGGACAAGTCAACATTAGGTTGTATATGACAGAATGAAAAAGTCATAAAGATGCTTATAGGCAAGTATTCATGGTGTCACTGAAATTATTGGAATGACTAAGTCAGGTTCTACAGTGTAACCTCAGATATTCTAGATTCTTACTGGACCATTTATAAAGATATTCAGAAATGAGTAACTAGACCACATACACAGCTTTTTGTTTGTGATGACTAAGATTTTCTTGATATATGCCAGAGAAAGTCACAGAAGAAATATTCTTGGATCCACCTTCATGGGTAAAAGGCTTATCTCATTGTTAGAGAAAAGAACTAATAAATCAGATATTTCTGATAGCTGATATAAAGAATTCAGGTCATAATTTAGATGAGTTTGATCATCTGTGAATGATGAAGTGCAAGTTAGTCTAGCAGGCACCAAATTGTATGTCTTCTACTGAAGATGTTCAGAAGAAACTTGAGCTGTTGTCAGATATCCATGGAGCCATACCGTAGTATGGATATAAAGCTTCAGGTACCACCTGAGTAAGTATTTGGGATGAGACTCTCCAGCAGAACAGTCCTGCTGAAGCTAATGAAAGCCTGGTTATTCAAGGCATTTGACTTTGCCAAATATATGGCTTATATTTACAGTTAGAAATGGAAGTTTGTTGAAGTGAAAGGGAGACCCAGACTGTACAAGTCAGGCAGTAGAAGAGAGGAGGCAGTTTACACTGAAAGTTTATGAGCTTGTCTGCTTTCACAGGGTAACAACACTCAGATATTTCCTTTAGTTTGCCCAGACACAGATGCAAATATAGTTCTAAAAGTCTTGCTTGCTCACAGATATTTCTAACCAGGAGTAATTATAGGAGCCAGGGAAGCTGATATCTTTTACATTTTAATCCCAGCAAATAAAATATCTAAGGCAAATTATTCTTGGCTGAGATGCAATTGATTGTGCTGTTAAAAAACAATTTACCTCACCACATTTTAGGACATCAGTTCACCGAAAGGTTATGATAGAAGATGAGAAAATACTAATGGGTGAATACTCAGATGTGTTTGTTGAAAAGTTGTAACCATAAACATTTGTTAAGGGTAAGACAAATTATTTAGAGCCAACACTGAGGGAACAACAAGAGGAATGTTCATGTTTAGAAGTAGTCCTTCATGGAAAATAAAATAGAAGAGTAGACTCCAGCTGGAGCATCAGTGGGTTACCAAATAGGAAGTTACAAAATACTGGTTACAATATTTAGGGCTAGAGAAAACTATAAACCTTTATGCCTGCTATTTACTTGAAAATGGCAATTAACTTCTTCAGTTTTGAATCCTCTAATGAGCTACAAAGTATTCAGTACCCTTTCGTCTGTGTGTTCTTTATTGTATTTCTTTGTCTGATTGGACTTTGCTACTAGATTTTATAAAGGGAAAGAAAATTGACAGAAATGCATTCAAACCTTGTAAAATTATATACTTTACTCATTAAATTCATAAGTATAACATGCAGACAGAGCATTTTTTAGTTCATCCAAGTGTATCTAATTTTATAATGTCTGGAATCAAATTCAGTCATGATTATGAGTTTACCATCATGATTGGTAGCTGTACTTAAACCAGACATACATTATGCATGAGATCATTACTGGAAGTATTTAATTCATGTCCTATGTTTCCCAGCTAGCAAAGCAAAGGCATTCATTGGAGTGAATTGAAACTGAAACAGAGCACAGGCCTCAAGCCAGCAAAAAGGGGAAAAAAAAAAAACAAAACGAAGCCTGCATGGCTGCAAGCCAGTGCATGCTCCATCACACACTTGTCAGCCTCCTCTCATGGCAGTGGCCAAAGATCCCTTTAAAGTATGGTCTCTGGATTGGATTTCTAAAGCTTGAGCTGTATAATTCCTCTGACACACTACGGCGCTTCCTTTTGCTGTCACATGTGGTGAGCAGGATGTGGCCTTGGTGAGCTGCTTCTCTCTGAGCTCCAGGTCATGAGCCACTGTGCAGCATCAGGGAATTTGTGCTGTGGTGCCATAGGCACACATGGTCCCTGAGCACCATTCCGAACTCCTCCACTGTGGGATGCGTGGGAATAATAGAAAAGAAAGGGATTTGGTTCATGTCAAGAATTTTTCAGCATCTTAATGGTATTTAGTACACTTCAAAGAGAGAAAATAAAGGGACATTTAATTATATAGAAAGCAATACAGTCACTTGTCTAACTGGACTGAGACCACTCTGGCTGTAAAAAACTTTCTCGCTGTTTCTCTTTCTATGAAGTTATTGACAATGTCACTATTTCTTCTCTCCCTCCAAAGTAAACCAAATGATAATATTTTCTGTCTCTTATTTTCAGCCTTTTGGAGGACATAATCCAGTTACTATTACTCATGTTATTCTTGATTTATATAGTCTGTAACACACGCTGTAATTGACTGCTGCTGAATCAAGGCTGGTTTATGTACTTGTGATTCACTATAGTTTTCTTGCAAAAAGTCTTATGGCCCCATAATTGCTGTTCTGATTGTACTTTAAAAGGATCAGGCTGCTCCAAAGCTCAGGTATTAAAAATACCACAAAAACACATCTGAAGTGAAGTTTGCTTTTAAAAAGCATCAAGTAAAACTACAAAGTTTTTTAGGGGAGAAAAGCAGAATGACAGTTGGAAGGATAAGCTAAAAATACTACGTAAATATTCAGGACTCTGGAAATATTTTATTTTTTTACAATATCCAGAAAGAAAAATTCATTGTTACATCAAATGAAAAACCAGTTTCTTTATGTCTAAAGAATTGAAAAATGCAAGTTAGTTCAGAAAATAGAATCACTTTTGAAGAAAATGTTTGTAGTTCATCTGACTGCTCTTTAAAATTGACTTTGCTAATCTTACAGTATATACTCAGATATTAAGAAAAAAGATCATATTGTTTCCATTGAGCTTGGAAGCTGGTAAGTTTTTCTCCTCTGCACCATGTACTGGTTTTATTTCCATTAGAAACTTAGTTTTGAATCTGCATGTAACAAATACAAGGCTGCAGGCATCTTCTCCTGTAAATATACATTTTTATACTCCAGTTTGGAATTTGCCAAAAATATCAGGTGACTCTTTTTATGAAGTGCTTAGGAGGTTTTACTGCATTTCATTACACATGGTGAACTAAATTAACTAAATGGCTGTGTTTGAAGTGAAAGGCTGTAAATAAAAAATGCACTTTGTGGGTCAGAAATCTGTGTAGGTTCCTAAACTTACTTACGTTATAAGTTGAGTGATTCAGGTTTGTGTCAGTGGGCAGGCTACAGCTGTTGTTCTCGAGCTGGCATTTTCTCAGGCTGCCAGAAAGCATCTGCATCACTGGGCATGTTCTGTATATTAGAGCGAGAAGAGCAAGAGCTGCAGGACCTTTACTCTCTGCAGCTGATCAGAAAGGACAGCAGATTCAGAGCATCTCTCTGCAGCCTCCTCTAGCCCTTGCCTCCTCTGGAATCTTTCAAGAAATTAGCAGGAATAAGGATGGTCTGGTCTGCAAACCGAGCCCATTGCTTGAAACAGGGTTAGTGGTACAAAGTAGTAGACTAAGTGGCTCAGCTGGGATCCTGGAAGAACAGAGATCCATATGGAAGTTCTCAGCCTCTGGGAACCAGGCATACAGGTATTTCTTTGTGTCTGTTATGAGCTGGGGTGCTTATTTCCCCCCTTTTGATTATGAAAGTTTGCTGGGTTTTTGCCTTTGACTAAAGATGAGAGAAATTATTTATGAGCTTTTTATAAACCTGGAACAAAAGGTTTTGAAGTTATTGACAAAGAGCAGCAATAATGAGATTATGGACTTGTAATTGGCAGACAAATAGGAATAGCTGTAAGAAGAAATATATTTTTATTTATAACCATTTGTGCTCTGCAATGACTTTCAAATAATTAGATAGGAATGTTATGTGTTCCTTTTTACAGGAAAATCTTTATATAGTCTAAGTCAATAAGTCTTTTGGCAGAAGGTTCAATAGCAAATGCCATTTGAAAAATGTTTTAAGGTTGAATGTGTGAAGCAACAAGTTAGGGATCTATCTGCTTGCAGTTTTTCATCTCGGCAATGTATGTCAGAATTCCATGTAGTAATGATTTTCTATATTTTTCTTATGCTAGAATATCAGAGAGGGAAGAAATTGAGTTATTTATAGACTTTTTCTCCATAATTATGAATGTGATCCATATTCAATGTTAAAAGAAATGAAGAGGAACCGTACCAGGAACTGTTTATTAATCATGTTGGATTAGATTTGTAGATATGCCTTTCATAGTGGAACATGATACTACAGTCAGTGACTAAATAGTAGTTTAATTTTTTTTCTCCTGAAGTTATAGTAAAAGTGGCAAATACAGGTTTTTCAACTCAATTTTCTCCACATTTGCAGTGCTACGCTGAGATGTTGTATTACTAATGACCCTTTTCAGTGGTGGAAATAAAATATGAACCCTTGTTTGCGAGAGTGTCTCTCTCAGATGTGAGTTCTATTAGAAATAAACAACACAAAATGTTATATAACATTTATATGATCATTACATACAACCACATTTTATTCTGGTTACACATGGAGTGAAAACACCAAGCATTGCAGAGACATTTTGAACCAAGATTTTTGGTTTAATAAGTAGGTGGGAAATTGGCATAAGGCCTTGTGAAACATAATACCTAGTAAGGTATTATTTAGGTACTTATGTAGGGAGTTATACAACAGTATGATCAAGTTTTGTACAGAAAAGAAATTGAAACTCTGTCTATAACCCTATATGTATTTTCTGAACTGTACAGATTTAGCTAGTTATTTTCCATTAACTGTTTTTATCCTTTAAAATTATCAGTAATAAATAATGTTGTACCAACTTCATGCCTTAACCAGAAAGCACTTTGTTCTTCTGTCCTCCATCGTTACAGAAACATGAAGGAAAATGAGCCACAAAGACTTCACAAGTGATTCATTGCTTCCATCAAGGCAATATAATTTTAATTCACGCTTTCATTTGTCTTCTCCTGACAGGAGGCATTGTTGATAAGGACCTTCGTCACTACCTCAATTTACGGTTCCAGAAAGGCTCGGTGGACCATGAGCTCCAGCAGATCATAAGAGACAATCTCTACCTCCGCACAGTGCCATGTAAGTAGGGTGGGGATGAACAAATCTGTTTTCTTAGTGGCAACAGATTACCTGAATTAATGCTGCTGAGGCCATTTGTGAGGTGTGAAGAGGTAATCTGTAGATGAAGGAGTCTTCCTGTAAATAGATGTTTGGCTTGGTTCATGTCTTCTACATTGTTGCTGAGAAATTCAACTGTGTATTGCCGAATTAGTTTCTGAAGAGGCATGGTATTTTCAAAGTTGTAGTTCCCAAAAACTCTGGCTCTAGGATAATAACAATATTTCTTCTGCAGTTTTAGAATGCACAACTTTAAAGGAAAAAAAAGAGGCAGTTTTCTGGGCTTGTTAAATTGATGTGCAACAGAGAGAGTTTGATGTGCCTCACATTTCACAGTATTATATGTTATATAGTAATCTAATGGGATTTAGAATGCAATAGGGCAACAGATGAAACATGTAAACTAGGAGATTTTGTTTGTCTGCAACAGACATTGAGATGAAAGTTCATACTTTCTTGCATACATGTTCATTTGTTGTCGCATAAGTCGATGGTATCTATAGCCAAAGTATTCTGAAACCTCTAGAATTGTTTTTCTTTTTTTCTAATGACAGTATTCACCTATTTTGACAATAGACATGGAATTAAGCAGAGTCACGTAAACTGTGTCCAACTGTCAGGGCCATGACTTTCAGAACAGATCTGCTTGGCTGACAGGCAATATATCATTTAAAATGGACTCAAGTTCCATTACTCTTCCCTCATAAAATAATTTCTTGGTAGACATAAAATGGGTCATCTGGCTTTGGCAAAAAAAGGGTGCACTTTTGAACTTAAAGGATTGACACAGAAATGATAGGCAGAGGAAGGTATTCTATGTGTCTGTGTTATTTATATGATAATGAGTGGATGCTCTTTGAAAGCTGACTTGTGAATGCTACTGTATTTTTTACTTTCATGATGTCAAAGGATGGAGCTTTGTAAAGCTCCACCTAAAAAAAGGTGTTCAAGCATTTTCTCTCTTTTTTTGGAAGCTGATGTTAAATAAATTCTTAATTTCAGGAGTTCTTTTTGCAACTTGTCAGAAAGGAAGGTGTAGAAAAACATTTAAAAATTATTACTTGTATGAAAAAAAATCAAAAACATTACATTTATGTAAGCTTTATGATGAATTAGGTCTGCCTGAAAGTTCTGAGAAACATCTCAGCTGAAGTGGAAATGCAAATACAAATAAGTTTTGAGATTAAATCCCACTTCTAAAGGTGTCTGGGAGAGTCAGTAGCATAAGAGTATATTTATTATAACCCCAGTACATGCTCATTAGTGCCAGATATCCAAGATTAAAAAAAAGGAAAATCCAACAGTATTGCAACTACTGCACACATGTAACAGATACTGTCTACTGGCAGTATGGGCACAATGAGGAGTTTTTGGAGTTGTTTTGTTTTCAATCAAGGCAATAATAAAGTGTTCTTATTTGTCAAGTAAAACAGAGTACTCAGAGAAGCAAATTTATGTTTCAAAAAATAACACTACAACCATGAAGATTACCATTTGGAATCTATAGACACTTAATAATAACTTTTCTTTCTGCTGTGGCTAATCCATCTTCTGTGTGATTTTGTGTGGTTGAATTCAGAGGTCATTATTGTATTACATATTGAGCATATTTAACTACGTAAAAACTACATTTTGAATTGTAGTCTAGTGTTGCAAATGGCAGCAGCTGAATTTCGAGGTAAGCTGGTGTGTTCCTGGAGGGTTGAGGGCTCTTCAGCAGTGGCAGTAGAAAAAAAAAAAAATTAGTGCCCAACTGGCATATTTTCTTCAAAATTTTCTTGAAAATCCTATGGAAGTCATCCTTCTGAATTGCATTTTAAAATAAATAAATGAGCAAATGCAGACAGGATTATATGTGATTAGCTAAAGAATTTTCCATAATCAGGTAAATAAAAAGGACACCATCACATAGTTTGCAACCCAGATTTCCCCTCAATCATAATTACTTTGAATCTTTTTTGAAAACAACTTTTTTGTATCTCCAACATTCATGTTTAGGAAGAAAAACATTCTCAACTACTTCCTTATTTTCATATAAAGGCCATTAAACACATGTAGGACTCTGAATGTTACAGGCAGACAGCAACTTAGTCATGCTGCATCCTGTGCTTGGTAGTGCTCTTGGCAAACTGCAGTTGCCATGTGGGCAAAGCAACTTTCCAGTCGTCACTTATGTGAGAAGAGAGAGCTCTAATTTTGTGTCATTGCAAGAATAAAGCTTTGAGGAGAGTTAGTCACAGGAAAGCAGTTTTGGTAGTGACAGTCATGGTCAGACCTGTCTCCTTTGATATGTCCTTCCAAGCACTTGCAAATTTCATTTCTTTAAGAGCTGGCAAAATTGTGTGGGTGTGGTTGAAAACAGAATCTGTGTATGCTTCCTTCCCAGACAGGGAATATGAAACGATAGTGGAAAACCTTTTGATTAAACAGCACTGTAATGACAAGCTGACTCATAAAAGTAAAAATGTATCCATTAATTCGAAGAGCTGCTCATTGATATTCTGTGGGATATAACCTCAGATTGACAGTAGCTCAAGTGAATTAGTCTATCCTTTGCCCCAGTGAAGGATGCAGCCTTCATTTTTCACAGTGATAATTTATAATAACAATAATAACAAGGAGGAGGAGGAGGAGAGGAGAAGAAGAGAAAGAAGACAATGTAGTTTGGTTTTTTTTAAGTTATGGGGATGAGTAAGTTTCCTTCCCAATTTTTGCATTTAGAAAACAATTAATGATGTAAGAATGGAGAGGACCAGGTGTACTGCACTGGATATTGCAGTATTACTGCTAACACAGAAGTGGGAGGAAGGCTGGTTTGTTTAAGAAATTTGTCATCAGCACAGGAAAAAAGGGTCTCTTTGTGACTCAGCCACATGCTATATGTGAGTGACCACACGCAAGAAGTGGAGTTATTATGCACAGCAGTTCCCCACATACCAAATTGTCATAACAAATCCTCATTTTGCTTAGTTTACCTGCTGACATTATTGGTGATCTGTGTTAGGTGAATGCAATTAGCACACTGAGCTGCAAATATGAAACCTATGAGCAGTTAATAACAGATTTCTGTTCTGCTGTGAGTTCTTATTTTTTTTCCATCTTCTGTGAATGTTTAGATTCATGGATCATTTTAAGCCAATTCAAATAAGAGCCTCATTTTCAAATATAGTTGTGTTCTATTGTATTTTACTATAATCTCATCTTTATGTAAATTTAACCTACATGCTGCAATGTTTGTATATTGTTGAAATGCTATATATTGCAACCTGCTTCTGTTTATTGTCTAGTCCTCTTGAAGAGGTAGAGTGGTGATTAAACTGGTGCCTGTGGACCCTGCTTTCTTTTCCACTGCCACATTCAACATTCCTAATTGCCTGCTGGAGATGCACATGGCACAATGACTTGTTTCTCTGAAGACACTGGGAATATCTTGTTAAAAGAGTTTGGCTTATGCATCTTTCCATGTGCTTTCGTGGGAGCTTTTCTCTGTTTCAGAGCAGGGTGGTAAATGCAGTCAGCACTGCACTTCCTCCCATCAGTGGATACAAAGCATTTCCTAGGCTCAGAGCATTTTTGGGCTACAGGCACTGCATTGCCATCAGCAGAAAGCAGTGGATGAAAAGGAAACCAAGGAAAAAAACATTTTTAAAATTTATTTCTCAAAGTGAATTATGATTTTCTTTTAGTTAAGTTCTAGAATAAACAGATATCTAGACTATGTCTACAACTAACATGATGAAAAGTTCTGATGAAAAATACTGTAGTGTTTCTTAGTCATGAGAAGGAAAAAGAATATTTTATCTGTCTCCTTTTCTCGGAAATTTCTCAGTTCTGCATATTGGAGGCACCAACTCTTGGCTATTCAGTGACTAAATATTCACCTTAAAATAACAGGTATCTAAAGAAAATAAATACTGTTCGAGATGAAGGAAAGGAATGTGTATGATGTAGTATAAATGTAGTATGAAGTGATAATAGATGTAACAAAATGAAGAGGAGTAGTTTTGTACCACTTCTGATATTATAGCTTGAATGTTCCATGAAGATCAAATGAAGATATTCAGCTGTTTTTATTGGCTGTACAGTTACAACAGCTTCTGTTTCTCAGAGATCCTTGCATACAAATCACATCTGTAAGAAACTGAGGTTTTTCTATCCCCTACTCCCATTCTTTCCACTCCTTCGTTACCTCCTTTCTGCTCCCTTAAAGACCATGCTTTTCTCTCCCATTTTCAAAACCAGTGTCATCCAAAGTCAGTATGTTTTTATGATTCAGTGCCAATATAAATTATTTGCCTAACAGGTAATCTGATGCCTTGACAACTGGAGAGTTGATATAATACCACTAAAGTCACTAGAAGTTTTAGCAGTGAAAAAAGGATAAGAAAAAGGTCAGAAATTTCAAACTCAATCTTTTTAAAGCAGTTTTCCTACAAAAGAATATCACATATGCTTCTGCATGTGATGTAAAGAGTTCTTGAAGAGCTCTTAGAATCCATAGAATAGCCTGTCATTTAACAATATTGTCTCTGGTGAGAAGCTCAGGTTGCTAATCATATCTGCTGGAATTATTTATTCGTGATGTAAACATGCATAAAGGTAGATGAGAGTTTAGTTACAATATTTGTGCTGATTGTCCCCAGGAATCGATCTACTTTTATTTAGACTTTGGGGAGGCTTTCTAGTGTTGCAAAATGGGTTCTCTGATTCACATGATACCAAAAGGACAAAGGATAGTGGCAGTTTTACTGAATTTTGATGACGGCACTAATCTTAGTGATTACTTGAGAACTAGCAGGAAACTAGAGGGGCAATAGCATGACTCTGATGAAGTACCTTGTCTCAGCAGAACAAGAATAGCAAATAATAGAAGAGGCCACAAATAACTTATTTCACAAGTATAAGTCATAGTTCTTGGCTTGCCTAAAGCAGCTTGAAGTTTGGGTATAGGCTGCATCTCCCTATGACAATAGGCTTTTCCAGCCTGAAGGTTTCAGATGTACTGTTGACCTTTCTCCTTAAATAACCAAAGTATCTTAGAAATCGTGGAATTACAAATATGAGGAACAAAACTTGCAGAATTATTGAGTATAAGCAGTCTTGTGATTTCCAAACCATTTTTTATTTTGTACATGAACTTTCTGAATTGCCTTCTTGATGTTAAAAGATTTAAAAATATATCTTCTAGATAAATTTAGCCTACATCAACAGTCAAATAGATCAAAAATTTGATTTTTTTTCTTGAGCTAAGCTGAGGTGCTTTAAACAACTGAAGCTTCTCCCAGTCTGTAGAAGATAAACTGTCAAAACCAGAGTAATCTTCACTTGGTAATTTTCATCTGAAGAACAGCTGAACAGAGAACATGGAGCACCCAAAGCTGCTGTTAGAAATTCAGAGCAGTATCAACAAAAGAAAAATAATTGTGCAAAAGAATCAATATTCTGAATTGGATGACCAATTAAGCTACTGAATCCATCATTACATCACTGAATAAAAAGGTCAAGTATCAATTTTGGCAGGATGCGCTTCTTTTGTTCTTCTCTTTCGGGATTTTTGTCTACAATCGTAACAAAAGGAAATCAGTGCTAGTGATGATGAATGTACTTGTGAATAGGTCATCTCGTGCATACTGAGCACTTCAGATGAATTTATAAGCAGCTGGCCAAGTTCACCAAATAACCAACTATTATTTATGTCTCCAAAGTGCACCTGTAGTTCAGTGGCATCCTCACACCCACTAGAGCCAAGGTCCTTGCTAATTTGTTTGGACAGCATGCTATGTGCAACCACTCCCTTTCTTTAGAGGTCACTACTACATTACATTAGAGATTATACAACTCAGACTACTTTAAATCTTTTTCCAAGATTGAAGCTTTCTGTCATGCTCCCACATCTAGAGAAGAAGGCACCTCTTCCGTGTCTTATGAAAAAAAGAAAATAATTTCAAACATGTATGTAATAAGCCAAGGTCAATGGGCTAGTGCCTCTAGTGGTACCATGGTTTTGATTCAAGAGTAGCTTGGCTAGAATAAGTCCCTTGGAGAAGAAAAGAAATTTGAGAATGAAGATGTCCTGGGTTCGACCTTGGCAAAATGCCAACCCTCTCGCCCCCCCCCCCNATTTATACTCGACTTGACATCAGATGATATGAAATACCTCTTTGGTTGCTTAAGTCAGGTGACACTTGCCCCTCTGAATCTACGGAGTGCCCCATGGCCCGAAAACTGAGGCCTGCTAAATTTGGTTTCAGGCCTAACCAAACTAAGGCCTTAATCTAAGTTTTGGGGATTTATCAAGCCCGTCACAGAAGATTACAGAGTTATTTTTTTATTATCTGAAGAATGAATAAAGCTTTGGTTTCACCAGTAGGGGTGAGTGTGACCTTTGCAGGGTCTGATGACCTGGTTCGGGAACAGTACGGCGGCCAACCCCAGACCACTCGGTCCACTAGCTCACAGACATCAATATGATGGACGGCAAATGGCGTTTATTGGCTCGTAACACAGCGTTATATAGTACAGGTCTACGAGGTCACTTCCGTCTGCTTACATCACACACTCTGTGCTATTGGCTCCTTGGGGTAGGGGTCCTGGCTTTCTGTGACAGCACGTTATCTTGCGAACGCCTGGCCCTAACTACTGCAACAGGTGAGATCAATTTATAATTTACTGGTAGGAAACTGTTATGAGGAAACACCTTTTCTGCATGTCCTTTTCTTTTTATTTCCTATATCCTGAGGATACTACTGTCCTGGTTTTGTCCTAAAAAACTTGTCAAAATTTTATATTTCTCCTGTGTCTTCAGGTTTTGATTCTACCAAATGTGTTTTTCTTTTTCCAATGTATTACTGTTATTAACACATCAACCTCTTGACTAGCTATCAATCTAATATGGATTACTCAAATTATGTCAAATTTATTTCACCAACTATGAATAGAGAAAATTTCTTACCATGGAGATGGGAGAAATATATTTTGGTTAAAAAAAAATATTATAATAATGCAGAGGTTCCAGACTGTATTTCAAATGAAAGCAGAAATCTGGATTTAAATGCAGAATAGCATTGTAATTTCAGGTTTAAAATTCTTCATCTTTGAATTCTAAAAGCATGGCCTGGACATATATTAAAGGGTCTATGAAAGACTATGCTTTCCATTTAAGAGATTAGATGTTTTTAATATTAAATTTCATAATAAATCACATTTGTCATTATTTTATCAATGTATTTCCTCTACATCTCTATTGAAAAGAATCACTAATATCTGTGATATGTTGCTAAGAAATCTTCACATTGTTCACAAAAATAGTGGATTTCTTAATATGTAGGAAAGCATGAAACTGACTCTAGGCTGCTGAAGGTGCAGTCTCTACGTGTGTTCTAGTGGCCTTTTGCTAGTGCCAAAATTTACACCACCACTCATTTTAAGTTGTTTGTATTTTCTGAATCCTATTTTTGTTTCTGACTGTTCGTTGAGCTTTGTTTTTCAACTTGGTACTATTGTGAGTTCTTTAACTCACATTGGTCCTGACTTGAGTAGATACTTGACCAGTATTTCATTTGGCATTTGTTAATAAGAGAAACACAGAAATGTCTTCTTTTTCTTTTTTCAGACTTTTAGTCAATACTACCCTGTCCCTTCTTACAAAAATTGAATTTTATTTTTTTTAATGCAGAAGATTCTGTGCAGTGGTTCCTGGAAAGCTTGCTCACAGGTGTGTCAGGAATCATGCAGTAGAGCTCTGTATTGCTATGATTCACTCATTTCACAGGACACTTCATTTAATTGGCAAATGCACATCGCACTGTCTTTCTCGAAGAGCTCTTAGAATCCAGGGGCAAGCCTATCCTTTGATGACCTTTAACTCAATAGAAAATGTGCACTGTGGTGGCGTTCAAAATGGTGATTTGGCAAGATTTCCTTTCTTATGTAAAAATAGAAGTTACTTTTACAGTTTCCTGATTGTAGCAGCATCTATTAAAAAAATTCTCTTGTTCCCTTAGAGATGTCCTGCACTGACTTCCGCTAAAATGCTGAATAATTCCGAACCTGCTTCATTCAGAAGCAAGTTCTGCCTGCTTGTGGAAGGTTACCAGTACAACCTACATTTGCTGATTGGGCTTGTGTTGCTGGTGTAACAGCTCTCTTCCCTTCATTGTTTTAGATACCATGTGCAGTGAAGAGCTGTGCTGCTGCCTATTGAATCGATGCAAACCTTCCATAAAGCTCTGCATAGCTGTTCTCTTTTTGGTCTCATAGAATAGAACAATTTCCCTTCTTTTGCCCTGCTAGTGGGAGCAACTGGGAAAAAGAGGAAGTCAGAAATGCATTGTTGTATACAGTGGTTGACACTCTTGGTTAATAGTTGCAATATACACAAGCTGGAACAACTTGGTGCAAAACCCCTCAGTGCAGCTTCTCCTGATTGCCTGAGGCTTTACTCAGTCGCATCTGATGAGGCCCAGACAGCTGCATGTTTGTTTTAATTTTTCATGTCTGAACAGAAACAATTTGTTTGCAAAAGAAAGCAAAATCACTCCATATGTATCAGTACAGGTAATCTAAAGAATTATGGGTAGACTGAGGCTCTTCCAGTTATTTTACAGCTTTTTTCAAAAAACTGATCTCATGCTAATGGGAATACTTTGCTATATCACGTCTGTGAAGTGGACATTTTGTCAGTCTTCATTAAATCCATGTATCTATATATTGCCAACATCACTACCTAATAATTCTTATTTTCTTCTTATTAATATCTTTGTATGATTTAAGAAGTGTAAAGTGTAAGATTATGCTTTGTTTGATGATCTTATTTTTAGTGCTATCTAATCAGAATAACTTAGAATAATATGCCTTGCAATTATATTTTTCAGATGAAAATTAAAACAAAACTCTTGAATTAGAGGGCAACCAAGACAATATTTGTTTAAAGAAGATGATGCTAACAAGTTACTGAATTTTGGGAGATGCTAGAGTAATTTAAAAATAGATTAAAAGTATTCAAATAGTTCAATGGCATCTGACTTGGCATATTACATTCATCTGGTCACCAACAGTACCAGAATCTTTCTGGGAAGCAGCTAGTATTGATGCAGGTAAAACAACATCTTGGTAGTATATGCAGCTTGCAGTGCCAAGTTGTCTTGCATCTGAACAGCATGAAACAGGAGGTGGTTGCTTGTGTGTCACAAACTGCTATAGGTGCCTAAAGCCATCGTTCTTCTTCATACTCATTACCTTGTATTTCCATAGCAATGCAAAAGACATCAGGGTTCGAACCACAGAGACATAGATAGGTAGGTTTAGGCAGACTTTTGGGTTTTGTCTAGATCTGTGGTCATCAAAATCTGCTTTCTTTTGTCATCTAACTTTACAGAGAGGTAAAGTTCTAGTTGTTTAAGTTTTCATCAGTACAAGCACTTAAGCACCCATAATATTGTTCTGGGCAGTCATTCACATAAAACAAATCAAGTTCCATACAAAGCATTGTAGAAGTCATTGCTTTTGTTGGAAAACATTGGTAATAATAGTAAGTGAAACACCTCAAATTGTTGGCCCCATATTGCTAAACCCTGTGCCAATTCCCTGCTCAGAAAGCTATTTCGGTGTCTGACCCTGAGATGAGCTCAGTTGGTCAGAGCATGGTGTTAATAACATCAAGGTTGTGGGCTTGACCACTGTATTAGCTGTTCACTTAAGAGTTGAACATGATGATCTTTGTGGGTCCTTTCCAACTCAGAATATTCTGTGTTTCTGTGACTCCAAGCCTTCAATAATTGGTCAGGGAAAGGAAGCTTATGACTTCAAGCTGTATGCATCACACAGGTTGCAGAAATTGGCTTTCACCAAAGCCAATGCTTAGGGCATGGAACTTTGTAACTCTAGTCCATACAATAAGCAAGATGCTTTCCCAAATGTACTTAGAGGTTTATTTCCTCTAGATAAGCTTGTACAGCTTATCTTCTTGAGGACAGGATAAAAAAGAGGCTGGTTTCATATTTCTCTCTTTCTCTCTTCTAAGTCCTCTGAGGAGATGGTGAAAGGTACAGCTGAGTATTGAGTCATTGTACTGTTCAGGATTCCATTCCAGGAATATGTGAAATGTAAAGCTCCCCATCAATTATCAAAGACAAAGATTATTCCCTCCCCCCCCATGCATCATGTAGAATAAGACTAGCTATAATACATATTATCTAATCTTTAGTTTGTGTGCTTCAAAAAAGAATGGTAATTTCCTATAGTACTTCAAAACTTGCCATGAGATCATCAGTCACTTTTATCTACAATGCAAATGCATCTGTACTTATATTATGAGTTGGGCATCAGATCACTACTATTTAAATACACAGTTAAAATTGTACTGACTCAGAAATATGGCAGTTGGAGCCAGAAACAATTTAGTACTCTGGATTTTAAAGCTGTCAGAGAATAATTGTTGTTCTGTTTTGTACTTTATAATGGAATGCCCTGGAAGAGAGTGATGAATTTTGGAGAAAATCCTTCCTTTCATCATCTTCACAAAAAAGAGAGCATCTAATTGCTCCTTTCCTGTCATTATCCTCAATTTGCATCTCCCAAGTCTGATATGTCTGGTGGGCTTTTGCAGAGATTTTTACTTCTCAGAATGTTCTGAGTAAGATACGAGATTATTTTTGGCCTGGATCAGAGCAATTCAACCTGAATTGGAGAAAGCAAGTGCAGAAAAGACTGGGATAACTGAGGGATTAGGTGGTGACCTTGCTTCCCACTAGCTTCCGCCTTTTTGAAATTATATTAGAAATTCATGTGGCACTGTGCTTCTAAGATTATTTTTTTTGCCTACTTCAGTTGAGGAAAGTATCCAAGCTCTAGTTTTGAAGAATTTATTTCTGTTAAATAATTCCTACTGTATTGAAATTATTCTAAAATTATGAAAAAGCAGTAAATTCTAAAAGAAAAGAGAAGGCTTCTGCAAGATGCAATTATATTGTCTCTCTTCGTGCCTCTTGTATTAAATGTGGAAGACTTGAACAACAATAATAAACATGAGAAAATGTTAGTTCTTGTATAATCTTCCATTAGCATCATAAAAGAGAATTCTGAATATAGATTAAAGGTTTATTTTTTAAAAAGAAAAAGGTTACAGATTTGTCTCTTCTACAAAAGAAGGAAACTTGAAAGAAGATGAACATAAAGGAAAATGGGTGATAAAATAGAAGGGTTTGTTAAAAAAAACAAGTATCTTTTCTTCTGATATTGTGTGTCCATCAGGCAGTGGAGAGGCCTGAAGTGCAGACATATCATGGGGAAAAAACTCAAGTGCAGCTTTGTCCTTTAGCTCAGTACAGACCTTGGAATTCACAATGTCATTTCTCCATGAGGAGTTTATGCAGTGAGCAGTGTGCACACATATCAACATTTCCATAACACTGTGCAATACTATCTCTTCTTTTGCTAACTTTAGGGTGAGCGAATCTAATCAGGACTTAAAAATTTAACGATTCTAACTGAAATTCTAGAAATAAGGTTGCAATATTTTGTACTGAAGGAATAATACTGATAGAGTTGCCTTTCAAGGTTGTGGGTCACACTCAATAAAAAAACATTAAACATTTATGCACCATGTGTATCACTTTCATTTTTTAAATGTAAAACTCCCCTTGTAAATTCCTCACAGCTCATTATCACTGCAACCTTCTAATGGTAGTTTTCACTGACCTTGGAAATATGGAGGGGTTACTGGTTAACTGCATTATGGCCAGATCATGCTCTTGTAGAAAGGCAGAAGCCTCCCTGACTTGGGCAAGATCTTTCTGAGGATCACAGCATTGCTGCCATTGTTAAGGACATGTTATGTCATAGACTGTAGTGTAAAGTTCAATAACTGGTCTTTTACTTTGCTTTGGAAATGTCTGTGCTCACAAACCATTATCAAAGATTAGGCAAAAGCTGAATTTTAAGAGAATAATGATGGGTTTGGAGACACAATAAGCTCTGAGCAAAAAATGCACCTCCTATCCTCCCATAGAGTGGCACCTCACAGGTCTCAGGGTACATGACATCATTAGACCATGTGGCAGCCATCTGTGAAGCCATTTGGGTGGTGGAGGGAGCATCAAACGTAACATCAGAAGATAAATTTATAAAGGATTATGTGATAAATTGAAAACTATCTAGTTTCCTATTTTTGTTAATACTCAGTCTGAAACCAGACCATTGTTTTAGACTGAAGATCACCTTAAATCCAGTTAAAAATATACATGCAGTAAAAAAAGAAAAGGCAGAACACTTCCATTTCTTGAAGATTTTTCTGAAGTGATTACTCTTTATTTCATTTCTGTTCCGGAATATCTTAAAAGAGGGAAGAAAACTAATGCCTTAGCCTGGGTTAAGCAGTGAAAATAAATCCTATGTCACTTGAGGGATGATTTTAACCCGCTAGGTAAGAACATAAGCAAAATTACATGGGAAATGTACAGAGGAACAGTCATAACTTGGAGGACAGTTTTTACTGCTCGAGTGAAATATCATCATGAACTTTCATTGAGTTGAAGTGAGAATTAATTTCATTCTCCATGTCCCTGGTAGAATTTTGTTAAATTACTGCAGGCCTTAACTTTCTGCCTGTTGGAAAATAATGCGCCACTTCTCCAGACAATAGAGTGAGTTTTATAGCAGCTTAATTTTCTTTCATTATGTGATTCCATGTAGGACCTATAAAGATGTGACCTGCACAACACTAACAATCCTTCAAAGTTAAAGCTTGAACAGTTCGATGTTTTTGGGTCCATTAAACTCAAAGCACAAAGCCCATCACATTGGTGGCCAGAAGGATTAATAAAGGTGTAAGAGTACACAGAAATAAGAAAATCATGAGTAATTACAGAAATGGGCTCAACTTGATTATTCCAGAAGTCATACACAGGAGGCTCTGCAGTGCTCTGGCACCAGGTTTTTCCATTCCACTTTAATTCTGGTGCAGGATGGTGGCACAAGGTTGAAAATGTCTTTTCTTCCTGTTAGGTACTCCAGCAGAGGTGTTATAAATGTGTTCATAGAAACTACTTCTAATTTAGCGCTGTATCAGAACAGAGGGAAGAGAGAAGGGGAGTTTTCTAGAGAGAGAGGAACATTTAAAACAGGTTCAAGCTGTGTATGTACATCACTGTGCAGAGCTGCTCTGTTCCCCATGAGCTGTGTACTGTCCCCATTCAGACAGTATCGTGCAGTATTGCAGCATGGAACAGACTGAGAAATCTCTGTCTCCATACAATCCTCCATGTGGTGCTGTAGTCTCCCTTCATAGCCCTATTCTCTTTTCACACGCCAAAGAGAGACCACAGAAAATATGGGAACACATTTCCTTGGCCGGTGTGGGGTGTCCATATCAACAACTCACAGTCCGAACCATTTCAAGGTGGTGGCTGTGTCTGTGCTAGAAAAAACTCATAGAAATGATAGAAAGTAGTGACCCTGTAGACTGGTGGGGAGGGATTTCTTTCACTTCATTTCCAGTTATAAAAACATATGATGCAGTTAAATGTCCCATTAGCTTTGTCTCCACTACTTCATCCATCTCTTACAGAAGTGTACTTCCAAACTTATTTTCCAATAACATGTGCTTCCAGGTTTGAGATGAGAAAACTGATTCTGAGTGATAAAGCTCAATTTTCACTTCCAGAAGCTGAAGAATATTGGAACCTCTTGGCAAATATTATTCTGCAGCTATTATATCAAAGCAATATCTAAAACATGTCCCTTAGCACACACAGTTTGTTTTTTTGTTGTTTTGTTTTGTTTTTGTGGTGGGGTGGTTGCTTTTTTTCATATTCTGCATAGGATAATTTAAAAGATTGGGAATCTGAGTTTTGAATATGCTCTCCTTGTCCTTGGTTAGAATCAGGATTCTGCCCAGCTGCTTTGTTAAATCTGGGCCATATATTTCTCTTTGCATGCCACTAAAAAGCTTGACCAGAAGAAACCACTCACAGTCTGATAGTGTGAGAGAGATTAGCAGTAAAGAGAGTTCTAACTCACCTTCCTGTAACTCTCCAGCTCCACAAATGAGTTCTACAATATCATAGGGAGAAAGTATAGATACTCATTCTGGTCTAATGCCATGAGTTCACTCATCAAGGCCAGAAGTATATGACCACAACTCACCTGTTCATTCTCTGCAGGCAGCATGAGCACCAGTATCCCTCTGGTCAACTGGCCACTGTCAGGATCCTGAAAGATATTCCAGATGAGTAGTGCCATGAAAAGTAATTGTTATTAGAGCTGTATGGTGATTTGAGGAAGCAGCCTATTTTACATGAATGCAAAGAAAAGGAGCTGGCAATTAAATAAACCACTCCTTAAGTTCTTAATTTTCCTTTCAGTTTCATCTATTTTTTTTCTCATATACCTTATTATTCAAATGAAAATTCAGTGCACGACAATTAAAGCACGCACAACAATTGTATTTTTTAAAAAAAGGCTGAATTTTCTACTTACCCCCTTGTGCTTCAATCTATGAATTAATTATGCTAGTTATGCTAATTATGCTAGTTACTGCCTATTCATACTGTCTGTAGTTATTGTATTTCATACATGTTGAGAGAAAGCAATGCCTACATGGATTGTAGATGTGAAGGGAGCCATACATCCTTGCTGGGCCACACACAACGTCCTGTAAGATCGAAGTCTAAAGCATGGTACTCACAAGGACTTTGGTGAAACAGGGGACTTGGACCATATCAAAAGCTGTACCGTACTGATTTAACAGCTGAATTAGGTCTGCAGGTAGAGCTGTTCTCATCCTGTTTTGGAACTTAGTCTGTATGATGAATTTTAAGTTAGGACTCTTAAGAGATTCCATTATTCTGTATACACACCAGCAATCTAATCTCCACTGATGTCAATCAGCGTAATTTCATTACTGTTGGGAACTTTCAGAAAATAACACTTTCAGGCTTTAACCTTGTTATCATAACCAGGAAACATCAAGTTACTTTTCCAAATGACTACCAAATGCTAACAACTCTCTGGATGTTACTGATATAGATTGGCACAAATAGCTTTGTTCATTGTTGAGCTAAATATGTTCCTGAAATATCAAAATAATTAAATTGGTAGTTTTGTAGCATTTTTCTGTAGAGACTTGTAAATTGCTTTGTTCGCCTGAATTACAAAAGAAATTAGCTAAAAGTGTAATCATGGAACTGTGAAAGGTTTGAAATGTGAAAAGCAGCAGCTTTATTGTTTTCTTTAAATAATATGTTTTTATTGTCATTTGTGTAGTTTAAAAATAAACAAACAAATAAAAAACTGTCCTCACCCTCAGGTTTAAATTAAGAAAACTGTTTTCATTAATTTCTATGGTTTTGAAAGAATTCACTTTTGAAGACTATTTTTGCAACATAGTAAAGATTGTCGTAACTGCTGCCTAGGAAGGGATACCTTTGCCAAGGTCATTTCTGTCACTTCTCTTCCTATACTTCTTTAATCTTTACCTCTGAAAATAAACGTGGTGATGTGGCTTAAGCACTGTTATAAGCAATAGCATGCCTGAGTGCAGCTGTAATTGAGGCTCTACCTATTCTTCCCGTTACAAAATTGGTGCACGCTTCACAGCTAAACCCAGGTGCACCAATCACAATTAGAGGCAAGGTGAAAGAATGCGATTCTGTGTGGTCTCATTTTCATAAACATTACTTTGAACCAAAGCAGAGCAGTAAGACAATGGACTAGGACTGTTCCCAGGCAAGAGGAATTAATTTCCTTGAAAGAAAGAACAGCATATATTGGAGGGAAACTGTGTTTTTATGTCAGGAGAAGCAAGATGGTGTTTTATCCTATTAGTCTTCCAAAGAAATCAGGGATAAACCGAGACATTTTGAGAAACAAATTTAAGTCACAGGATTCAATTACTTCAGTGATAGTTTTTGGACTAGGAGCGATTTTGGTAGGAGAGGAATTCAGGCTGTCCTGGGTATTTTCACAGCAGCACAAGCAAGGTCAAAAGAAAGAGGTGAGACTGAGCCAGGACAACAGCTTGGTAAAGAAGACCTAACTAAGAGGCAGGGAAAAAGAGAATGGAAAAAAATAGAAAGAGTGATCAGTGATGGATAATGAGATGACAAGAGAGGAGAATCAACCATTGAGATCTGATCTCCTCCTGGAGAGTCAGAAGCTGTGTAGGCAACCTTTTGGTCAGAGGTAAGGTTGAATTATACCTTTTAGACTAAAAAGGAAAGTATATTGGGAGGTAGAAAATATGTTGCAGCAAGGCTCTTGCACTCAGTAAGATGAGTTTGACAAATTGAGGAACACAGAAAAGGGCACAGGAGGAGGAATCCAGGAAGGTGGCTATAGGAGTTGGTGCAGGGCTTGGCTGTAGATGGCATCAGTGAGGAAACAGGGAGGAGAGAAGATGGACACAATCAGAAGTAGGGCAGATACAAGAGAAAGACTTCACAACAGAAAGAGTGACGAATCACAGAATCATAGAATCCTTAAGGTTAGAAAAGACCTTTAAGATCATCAAGTCCAATCATCAACCCAGCACTGCCACCATGTTCACCACTAAACCATGTTTTCAAGCGCCATATCCACAAGTTTTTTGAACATTTCCAGGGATGGTGTACACTTGCACTGGTTTATGCTGATTTTCTGCATAGAAACTCAGAATTGCAACTGTGTGAGACAAGCCTGTGGAGTCTTATGGGCACAAGGTTCTCTAAGGTAAATGAAAAAAAGAGGGTATATTTTTCACAAGACTGACTGAAGTGGCAAACACCTTGGGAAAATACTTTGTGACAGGATCATTAAAGATTGCATTATAATATAATTAAGAAATTACAAGACTTAAAACTACTAAACTATTCTTTTTTCTAATTTTTTAGTACTACAGTTTACAAGTGTAATAATTTTCTTCTGTCATAACTCACAGTGTAGAGGTAGTCATATAACATTTTCTAATTCTTTTTCCTTCCAGGGTATAGTAAAATTTTAAGTGTAGATAAAAATAATATTTATATTTTTATCTTCCTTTATTGAACTGGCAACACTAAAGACTACTCGGGGCAAAAAAGTTTCCAAGCTCATTTTAATGTAAAGTAACTACAGCTCTCAGTAAATGTGAACACTGAAACAATTTCCTAGTAGAAAACTCAGTTTAGCTTTAAATATTTAAATAAAAATTTTATTTGGCCTTCTCAGGGAGACTGTCTGCCCATAAATTAACACTTTTTTCAAATATTTAATTAGTTTTATGCAATCAATCAGATGTTACTGGAGGAAAAAAAAATAATAAAATACGTGTTGGCGGTTGCAGCTACAAGTCTTGAGTAATACAGAAAACAGAAATAAAGATCCTGAAAAATAGAAGCTTCCTTAGAGGATATTTATCCCAGTGTTCATAAAGCAGAGATTATGTTGTTTATTTACAGTAGCTGTATAAAGCTAATGTGAGTCATGAGATAATTAATAACATGTGATCTTTGTGCCAAGCAGGCATTTTTGTACCAACTAGGAAAGGCAATAGCATTTTTTAGAAAAATACAGTGGAGGTATAGTAAAAGAAAAGAACAATCATTAATATTTTCTGCTGTCAGTTGATGTGGATTATGCTCTTTTAATCTCAAACATTTCTCCAGGGTTTCTGTTAAACTCAGAAGCACTTGACATGTGTTGTGAGTGTTGGGGTAGCTCAGAAATGCATTGCAATGGTTTGCTGTTTAAAATGAGAAATGTTTTTGTCCAAAAGACAGTATGAACTGAACTTACCAGGAGTTTTTTCCACACAGCAACACTATGCAGTGTTCTTTACCAAGAAATGTCCCTGGACTGTCTTACTGTCAGAGGTGCTCAGACTTGTCCTGGTTCCATTCTGCTCTTGCGAGGAATCAGGAATAACTCCAAAGCCTGCAGGAGGCAAAAGAATGAGAAACAGAAAATGTCCCTTATGAGAGATTACATGGTTTTAACCAAAATGTTGCAGTGAACGAGACTGCTGCTACAGAGAAAAACTCTATGTTTCATTTATTTTATCTTTGGAGACTTAAAAATTTTTAGATTAGCTGAATATTCACAACAAAATCAATTTTGAATCTTATTTGTTATTTGGCATTCACCTTTGGTTTTGTTATATGTGTCTCTATTTTACTTGACTCAATATATTAGCATTTAAGCAAAATAGGAATGTACGTATTAACAGCTTCTTGGTTAATTCTTTTTTTTTTTTTAATAAGTATTTTTAATCTCACCTTCACAAGTGATAGCCAAGAGCTGCAACAGTTTCCTGTTAGTGACATGTCAGAAGACCTGACAGAAGAATGTCCTTGAAAAGGTATTTTAATGTTCAGTTTAGTCACAGAATAACTCTGCTGTACCAAGGACATGCAAATTAACAGATAGTGAAATGACTTAAACATATTTAATTTAATTTACTTTAAACATGAGTAAATGATCATGAATCTGATGGTTTCTGTTATTGGCAAAATGCAAGAAACAGTTTACTGCAAGAAAGATGGAGCAAATCTAAATATGCTGATTTTAAATGTCCAAAATGAAACACGAATTTGACCAAGCTTCACAGGATTTTATGCTGAATCTGGCCATATATGCTGTACGAAATTAAGGTCATCATGTGGTTATAAATGAAAATTATTTAGGGTTAAAAAGGTTTCTTCTTAGTTTTAGCATGTGTCTTGTTGCCTGTGTGACCTTAATAAAGTCACTAAACTTCTGCTGCAAAATCATTTTCATTCATATACAAATGAAAAGAAATAACAGCCTTTGTAAGTTTCTTCTGAAGGCAGATTAATGAAGATTCATAAAATTATTTCATATCATCTAGTGTAGTATGAAATGGAACATGCCACCAACTTAAATATATTTAGTTAGTATTGTCAAAATCAAAGTCTCAAAAATTGCTCAGATCAGATGAAAAAACAGTCCCAGGTAGATTTTGAATAATGATATATTATTGCACTCAATCATTTTAGGCTTTGTTTTCACCCTCTCTCTGTAATAGTTCCTCACTACATGTATTAGCATAAGTCACAGTGCATGTGCTCTGGAATCCTTGAGCAGGGTGTTCTCATTAAACCTTAAATTTGTATGACTA
>VXBX01007223.1:167975-182415 GCA_013400415.1 Scytalopus superciliaris
TACATAGCATTGTTGGAATACTGGGATTTTTATTATTTTTTATATGAAACCATATTTATTTTCATCATTATAGTTAATAAACATATGATTTCATATCTTTCAAGAGGGAGAACATTTATTGAGCAAAATGCTAAAACATTCCTTGTATGAGTAATCTCAGCTTCATGGTACCCTTATGAAATAAAAATAGTCCTGGGGGAGAAGGTATTTTAGGCCTCTCTGACTTAGTTGATTTACATTATTTTTCATGTAAGGATGGTGAAAAAAAGATAAAAAGAGAAATAAACCAAAATTTTTAGATTCCCTATTCAAATATGGGACTTTAAATACAGATCTAGATCCATGAATAATCTATAGCTCAATATTAGTTTTAGCTAGCAGAAGTTCAGTTAAATGGAAGTTCTGCAGTACATTTGACTGAGGTCCAGTTCTTATCTGTTACTCAGTTCTGAGTTAAAGATTTGCAATTAAATCTCCTGATTGTAAGCTTATTATAGGCCTCAGTGGATTTCTTCTGCAGCTTTCTTCTGCAGAGTATCTCTCCTATTCATTTAATTTCTTATTTACAATTTTAAATATGTAAACAGATGTTGACAGGAATGTGAGAAGTGTTATGACCTACTGTGTTCAGTGCCCTGAGAATTGTTTTGTGAAGTGTCTCATTATTGTCACTTGCACATTCAAGGACAACTAACATGGACAAAAAAATTTGGTTTTCTTTTTGATAATTTGTATTGAAAAATAATGCTTATTCTGTAGTTAAAAACATCTCTACATGGGCAATGGCACAAAAAGCATTATAGCTGACAGAGTTAGTGACTTAGATGTCAAGGCACTCAATTACACATTTATACCATAGGTATTTTTCTAGGAGAAAGTAACAACTAAGAAAAACTTGAAGTATCATTTCAACGTGTGCCACATATATGTGAATTAAGCTCCAAACATCCATTTTCAGATGATGTCTCATAGATTTCCATTAAGTAAACACTGAGTTGTTTTGATCAATGGGGTAAGAAAAATGCCATTCATATCCACAAAGAAAGTTTGCCTTTCATTTTTTTTCCCGTTTTATTTTCTCCTTTGATAACAGAAGATGAGGGTATGAGTCAACTGAAAACAAAGAAAGCAAAATCAGGTTGAAGCAAACAAGAAACAAGAAAGCAAAACCAGGCTGAAGGACACTGACAAATAAGCATGAAAACAAGTGCATGTATTAAAGTGTATACTTTTATAATTTACAGGTTTTATTCAAAGATGTTCTTTCTGGAAAAAGTAAGGAGATACATTAAGTCAGATAACCTGAGAAATTTCATAGCCAGGGGGTTGCAGCTTTTGTAAGATGAGTATGTAAAAACCATCCAGAATTTTCTTTCAGGAAAAAGCAAAAGAAAATCAGAGAAAAATTTAATGTTTAACTACCCTAAAAAAATATTAGGAGTTAATGAAGAATCTACAAGGAACAGCAAAGGCAAGAAAGTATTCTCTGTGCTATTGGTTGGAAAGTAAGACTGATAAAAGTAAAGATGAATTAGACTTCTCAAAGAACAAAACAAAAAAAGTAGGTTTTTTGACAACCTAAATGGAAATGAAATAAGAAAAAAGAAAGGTGGTTCATTAGGGGTGGGTGATTAGGATGAGGTATACTCAGCAAAGTGCTTGTCTTACTGAAATAGCTTTGCCTAACTGCTTCAGCGAAGTAAAGATCCAGTTTTAGTCACCCTCTATAGAAAGATTCGGGAATTAATACCAGAGTGATAAAAGAAATATTTAAGCTAAAAGAGGCTAAAGAAATGGTTAAAAGCTGCATATGTATCCATTAAGCCTGGGAAATAATGGCACTTTGGAGGATCTGATGGGTTTTGGTTTTAAGGGTGCAAATTGAAGCTAATTTTAAATATATGAATGAGACTACCTTGTATTTTATCTGTGATTGTAGACTGAACTTGTTGACAGAAGGAATATATTTCTAGCTGTTCTTTCCTATCCTGTATGTGATACAGCCATTCATCGTCAATGATGTGTTTGTGCGCCATAGCCCCATTGACAGGATTGGGATTCTCCTTGATATGAGTTTATGTTTTAGTCCAGATCAGCAGTTTGTCAGTATATGCCTTACTCCCAGTGAAGTCATGGGTTGTTGGATTTAATTATTAAAACATATACTTCTGTATAAAAATTACTTGAAGAAAGAAACTGTCATTATTTTGTTTAAACCTGAATGTGGATAATTCCATGATACTTTAACACTATAAAGATAGAACTCTAACTATTCAAAGTCTCAGGAATGGCGTGAGATTTCTCAGCCCTTCTTAAAAAAAAGCTTTTCCTCAAATCTAATTCACAATATTGTGATTGTCATCAGTTCATGCCAAGCAACAAAATAGCACTGATGTCAATCCATGATATAAAGCTGTTATTATAGTATCAGAAGTGTTTCTCTTTGAACTGGGTGTTTATATGCTATTATGATATGTATAGAGAATTATAGTCGATTATTCTCAGTGTAGTCACTACTGTAATTGTGTGTGTGTGTGTGTGTGTGTGATATAAGTGAGAAATAGAGGAAGGAATAGACAGATGTCTCTACTTTCATGTTTTGGCAGTTTCCATTAAAGGTTATGATAATCAGTGGGATACTCATTAGTGAGAAGTAAAAGGATGAATGTGAGTTTGTTTTCACTGAAGCTAGAGGACTGCTGGAAAAAAGAAAGATGCTAATGAACATCTTGAAGGTGAGACAGTTTCTTAAAATACTGTGATGGCGTTAATTTCTTTCTATTCCGTTTTAAAATTCATTTCAGAACATGGCAGATTTTTTATTTTGCTATCTATTAGATTGCTGCATAAAAAATTTCCATGTATAAAGTGTCATGTAAGCACTTATTTTAAAAAAGTTGCTGATTTAAAAGCATCCTAAGTAAAGTGAAGCTATAACAAATCTAGTGAATGGAGTGTAAGGCGTGTTGCAGAATGAGGGAGTATTCATAAGCACAAGCACCTTTTCTTTCCCACATGAACTGTTTCTAGTAAAGAAGGGCCTCTGGAAAAGAAGATAAATATTTGTCAGTCCAGAACTAAAGAGTAGTTTGTATAGCACAATTCTATACCAAGAAAAAAATAAAAATAATAAAGAGTGATATGTTAAACCTTTCCTGACAGCAGACACACACTCCCTCTACTCTGTGTGTGTGTGTGTGTGTGTGTGTGTGTGTCTAAATAAATTCAGAACATAACTGTGCAAGTTAATTGTTAATGAAATCACTCTTTTATGAAATGAGCTCTACTAAGCAAATAAAACACAATACTTCTACTATTTAATGTCATGTCATGAGTACAGAAGTGCAAAGGGTCACTCATCCAATGCACTGAGTGTCCTGGAGGAAAGGGGCATTTTGCAAAACACAAGTAGCTTCAAAACCATATTCTATGTAAAACAAATCATGTAAGGTAAAAGAAATGTGGCTGCAGCCATCAAATACATTGCATAAATACGTTCATACCTCCAAAAGTTTGTTTGCACAAAGATTGTCACTGCCAAATAAAAAAGAAAAATGTATCCATGTAATGATACAGGAGATAAGTACCATCATAGTTAATAACATGAAACTTTTGTTCTTTCGAATAGAGCCCTTTTTAGAACTTTTCAGAACTCAAGAACAATAAAGAATATTTAATTGACAATATTGAGTTACATATTTACTCCTAGAGTTTCAGATGGACACATTTCAACAGAGGATTTAAAGTAGCGATTCCCTTTGGGAGTAACTGATGACATAGTATTTTAAGGCCATTCAAGTCACTGCACAGCCATCATCCATGGCGTGTACATCATCCAGCATAGTTACTTTCTTTGGCTATATGGAATGGTCAGTAGTAAAACTTGTTCATTTCAATCTCTGTAACTCTCTTTCTGGGCCGGCGGCTGTGGCCGAGTGGGTAAAGCCGCCGCCCCTGGATCCGTGCTCCTTCTCGGAAGGACGCCGGTTCGAGTCCTGCGGGTCTCGCTCTGCCAACTTCGTCCGGGCTTGCCCCGGCCAAGGCTAGGAGCGTCCCAGGGCTAAAGGGGGTGGGGCCAGTTCCGCGCACGCTGAGCTCCACGTAATAAATCCATTCGCGCAGGCATAAAAAGCATCGTCGTTCGCGACGGCTAGCCACACACACACAACTCTCTTTCTGGTTAGTGAAAATTAAAAGCCTTATGTTTTTGTATTTATTAAAGAAAATAATTTCTGTATTTGTTACAGTTTTGACCATATTCATGAGACACCAAAAACACTATTTTGTCAGTACTTTTGGGAAGACTGCGTTGGCATGAAGTGGTTGCTAACCCTCTTTCTAAGTGCAAAAAAACCAGACACATCAAGAAAGGGCCTTGATTGCAGAATCTATTCACAGGAAATTTTATATTCTCTCTTATGAGAGAGTGACAGTATTGCCTCTGAATTCCAACTGTGCACATTAAGCCATTCTACTAAATTTATATATCTTTGAATAGTTAATTTTGAAAGTATTGTGGCATCATAGAGTTTTACTAAGCAAATCAGTCTAGAAAATCAGTGGTGTTGCACCTATTTATGCTTTTATCCTCATTTTATCTTTCTTATTGATTGACTTTTCAGGTGTTTGTCTGACTTAAGATTTGAGAATTGCTCAATTATTATGCAACATTCTCAAAGGTAATGTCTTGATTTATGAAGGTCTTTCAAAGGAAAACATTCAAAAATTCTAAAAATGCTATCCAGTGTCCTTTTAATGGACTTTAAAATCTGTGTATCTTTCATATAGATTCAGAAAGATACTCAGTGAGTTAGGCAGGAATTTCCAGACTAGCTGGGTCTATTGTCATCCACCAATGGTAGTGACAGCTGCTATCATTGCAGATCTACCTCTATGCACAGAAAGAGAAGGGGAATTTCCCTTCTAACTTTCTGAACTGTAACCTACATATTATTATCTTCTCATTTTCCTTATGCGCTTCTCACTCTACCTCACAGACATTTCCTCATTCCAGAAGGAGCCCCAAATCATCCCTTCATTGCTTTAAGGAGCATCCAGTCTAAGATATAGTATAATCATCTCGATATAAGCAGAGCTAAAAGTTGTATTTTCTGCCTGGTATAAGCATTCCACACTGAACTGTTTGCTACACCTCACCTGATTAACTAGTAATTTTAGATAATAAAACTAAGATGTTGCAAATTTCTAATGAGCAGGTTTCCTTACAAGAATTTCTCATCTATGTAAATGTTAATGTGTGTGGAATTTATTTACTACCAGTATTGAAATTGGCTTGAATACCATATTCACAGCCTGTCTTCTTAGTGTCATTAGCTTTAAATATCTAAAACTGCTAGGACTTTTCTTTCTTTATATTTTGCTTACTACTACCATAATCCTTTTCCCTGAAAGCATCATTTTGGGAATCCAGACCTATCAGTGAACACTGCTTCCTTCAGCACCAAAATATTTCTTTGGTCACATCCCATTAAGTATTGATAGGAACCCTAACATTGCATTGGTCTCACTGTAGAGTTGTGGGTTTGCTTTGATTTATTTCTGAGTGTATTCCAAATCATATATTTTATCTATTCTGACATCCACCCTGGGAAAAATGCTCACTTCTTTTCACCATTTATACACATAGGCTAAATAAGCATCTTAAACACAGATGTCTAGGTACATAAAGTTGGAGGGGATGAGCTCTCCCCAGAGTCACTATTCTGTCAATTCACCTCTTGCATTCATGATACTAATTTCACTTTTTCATGGTAAATTTTCATCTTTTCCTATTTTAAACTCTTTGGCTGTCAAAAGGCCTTTTGACAAAGATAGTTTTTTTCAAAAGTTAAATCTTTTATACACCAAATTATCAAGGAAACTTAACTCACTTCGAAGTATATATGAAGGAAACCGCATTCTTCTTCAGGACTTTTTTTCTCTAAGGTGAGCTTGGACAGGCAAAAGAGATCCTGCAGCAACAGGGTCTCAGTGGTACTATACTTGTAGTGATTTTTGCATTCAACATTTTACATGAAACGTTTTGTATATATTATATGAGTGATCTTCAGCTGGTTTAAAGTTAATTCCATAGGGGACTGAAGGAAATCTTTGGGAAATGAAGAGAACTCATTATAAAAAAATGGGCAAGTACTGAACTCCATTCAGCACTGCCAAATGCAGATGAGAGCAGAAGGAGATATTTTGTGGCTAATTCCTCAGTGGGTGAACAATTCACTATCACTTCTCTGCCCCAAATGAGGTGTAAAAAATGGAACATGCTGTCATCACCAGTGCTGTTTTCCATTGACTTTTGCTCAATGGAAAGTGAAAGTCTGCCTGCAGTAGGAACTAATGGAGTTTGTCTGCTCTCACATACATCCACTCAAACTCCAGGGATCATACTTAACCCCTTAACTTATTTCACATTTCTTCATAGCTCCCAAAATGTGATAAAGTTTCAAAGCTATAAATCCAAGGTAACCTTTCCCTTTAAGTTTTGCTTTTCTGAGATATGTTCTTTGCAGACATCCATTTTGGACATCAGAAAACACCATATAGCTAAAGAGACACTGACAAAATCTATTTGTCACATGCAAGTAAAAAGCAATTTTCATCCTTTTACCATGAGATAGAAATGAACAGGTGAAAAATCTGAGTTAAGTACCTTATTGTATGCTAATGAAAGCCTGAGATTGCAAATATTTCTGTTAGGACTCTGAGACATTTTTTCCTTCCCTAGAGAAGAGGTCAAGGATCTATCAATCTGCTTCTGTCCAACTGAATCTCTTTTGTGTTCATACAGTACTCATAACAGGACACTGACATTTATTGCTTCTTAGTAAGTGCCACTGTATGCAGGTGATTATAAGATAACACTGGCAAAAGTATAACAAATATAATACTAATTTAGTTTGTTCTGAATGTGCATTCTCTGATGTACTGATGCCATTTTATTTGAGTCAAATGAAAGGAGAACACTTGACATAATTTAAATAATCTAAAATCATGTACAGTTGTTTGGGTTTTTATTGTTTGCCAGCCTGAGTAATGATATGCTTTCTTTGGCATGTCATAATAGTGCTGTGGTAAAATATATACATTATGATTACATGAGTTAGTAACCAAGGAAACTAAATTGGTGTTGTACTAGTGTCCTCCAGGACATGTATAATTAAGGGCCTGTCAGGTTTTCTGAGAAAGATCTCCATTGTCTCAGGACATAACAACATCCTTGTAAAATTCTGATATACAGACCGAAATGTAAGAGTTGAGAGCAGATACTGCATTGACTGTGCACACTTGTCTTTGTCTATAAAGGTGCTCATCAGCAAACCATATACATGAGGTTTATATTTGTCAGTGCCTTTTTTGATATCTTCTCAGTTGCTCACTGAGCGCAAATGCCTCAAAAATAAAGCCTTCTGTTAAAATTGAAGCCAAGTATTGCACTGAAATCAGTAGCTGTTGAAAACATTGGGCAACTTCCAGCTGAACAAAATTGTAGGATTAGAATTATTTTAGATTTTCTCTACGTTAAGATCTTCCTTTATTTTTCCTGCCCTTAGGTGAAAACCAAGTCTAGTTTGACATATACCCAACTTAAATCTCAGTCATATGGACAACTTATGTCAAAACATAAGGCAAAAGTGTCTCAGGTAAAGATAAGTTGTATGTGTCTTTGAAGACCCTTGGAGGAAGATCATCTCCACTTGAATAGCTGAACCTAAATTAGTCATGGAGACCTTTAAAGACACCTACCTCTTTCTGTTTCTATTTACTGCATAGCTCATTAAGGTACTCAGGAAGTACTTCAGTAAGTGCTTAAAATCTAGGCAGAGCTGAGATGGCTAAAATGGGCAGATTGGATCCCACACATGCATCCTGTCACCCACACATCCTGTCACCAGTACAACTTGGTCAGTTCACATAGTTCAAAGTCAGGTTCAAAGCAAGTTTATTAATTTATTAGCAGCATGTGATTTTCTAGCAATCAGCAAATTGTACAGGATCAACCAGTGACCACCCCCACAAGGGCCCAGGCACAGCCCACCCGTGGTTCCCAGGCACTGTGTCCCACACTGGCACTTCTCTAGTAGGGTGCAGATTCTCCATTGCGTCTCTTGAGGAGGCAGTCACTGATGCTGGAATGCTGGCAATGACAAACCTAGTTTTGGCTACTGCTGTTCTCACTCCCAGGTGTCTCCCCAGTGTTAAAAATTTCTGCCTTGTCTTTATACCTTAAAGCTGATGCCATTTTTGTTTTGGAATTATCTGTAACTCCCCATTCCTGTTTAATCCAGCTGATAGTCATCTTCCTTCTTAAGATAAGTTTTGGGAAACACCTGCTTAGATATTCTTAACAGCCCTGGTTATCCAGTTGATTTTGCCAAGGGTTGTTCATAAAAGCTCCCCACAGATATTTTTCTCCTATATTAACTGGAGAAGGTACTGTGTAGGGAAGGGATCAGATCCTAGGTGGTCTGAACAAATTTGGTGAGTCTTGGTGAACAAGAGAACCTCTGGCATTTCAGTATTTGAACTCTAATTTTGAAGAGGACCAGGGTTGATTTTGATGTAGTTTTCCAACTTGGATTTGATAGATGTGGTTCACCTCTTTGATTTTGGATGCAAGCCAGAAATGCACATATACATTTTTCACAGAAAGTCTTTAAAACTGTGTATATAACAGTGAATGTTGTTATTTCTACCCATGCAGTTCTAAAGTAATATTGTCCTAGCTTTATTGCAGTTTGGTGGTTGTGTTTGTTTGTTTTTGTCATGGACAGCAAGAACTGTATACTGACAGTCCAGTTAAAATGGTGACCTCACACTTCCTTGAAAGGAAGCAGTTGAAACTTGACAGCTTCACAGTATTTATGATAATTTTAAAAGAGCACATACTGTAACTCAGAATTAGTTTGCTGTGAGCCACAAATAAAATATTGATGAAACATTCTCATAATAAAAAAATCTTATAACATCATTTTTCCTGGCTGTAAAACATGGTCATTTCCCCTTAATCCATATCACTGGGTAAGTCTGGGTAGTATGCAAAACTTCTGTTGCACTAATGAGTAAATTATCTGACATTGCATCTATTTATCCAACATACAGGTTCAGAAGTCTTCAGAGCACAGAAAAATAAAACACAGCTTTGTCTCAAGTTGCTCATTTGTTTAAACAGCAACAAACTCCGCTTTATTGTTCCTAATACTTTCAATGAGCAAAAATGATATCTTGGTATGAAATGGATCATGCAATTACTGAATATGCAAAACATCCAAGGTCATAGCTCCCTAATTGATGTGTGTGGAAGACCCCTTCCTCTTGCATGAGTGTGAGGCAGGATGCCCACAGAGTTTGCTCCCAGTAAGTTTAATTGATTTCTTCAAGAACTTCCTGAAGATGTATTGTTGTAGAGGCATAAGACAAATATATGTAGCATTTATAATTTGAAATACCAAAAATAAATACAATGGTCCAATAGCTTCTGTGTTGCCACATGTGGAAATTGTACATACTTTTCACAGGTAAAATGTTCCATGCTTTTGGAACTTGTTGTCCACTTGCATTTAAATACAAGTCTTTTCTCTAAAAGAAGAAAGGTTTTGAGGGTATTTAGGCATTTGGGTCTGCTGTGAACTTTCTACTGTTTGTTAACTGGCCATGATGTGAAATCAAACACCACAGAGCAGAATCAAGGTCAATTCTGGCATACAGCAGAGACCAACACAAAAGAAAGGTGATTGTTATTGCCACACACTGCAGCATAAAGATGCAAGCACTGTAATATTTTTCTGTCTGCACACTCCGGAGTTGCATGAAAATAATACAGTACAGGACAAAAATCATATCATAAAATCATTCTGAAATCTCCCCCAAGCTGTTGTCATGGCAAAAGAGTCTACTGAGAATGCTTTTAATTTAACAGTGTTTCAGAGGGCCTTAAACAATGTGAGTTAGAGACAGATAGAAAATGTTCATGAGTAAATTACAACGTGTCTCTGTGTATTTTAGATATTGTTTTAGATACTGTTTTTCATCATAACCTCAGTACTGTGAGTATGGGAAGCTGAGATCTTTCTGCTTTGTGCATTGTCAGAGATAATTGCTGGACAAGTTGCTGTGTAATAATGGTGAGGACGGAATCACTCCATTGTTACCCCCAGTTCTCATATAGCGTGTGGAAAATGTCACCACACTGGGAGGTCCATTCTGCAGATCTCTGAACCTGAAAGATGTAAAATTATCCCTGTTTGGAGTCTTTTATGGCACAACTGCAGCAATCTCAAATTACTTCTGCTTGTGATTTCAATTTAGGAGTAATTTCAAAATAATCTCTTTGGAAAAAAAACGCATTCATTTTTTGCTGTAATTCTCACTGTTTGTAAGGAAGAAAATAAAGATATGATTGGTCATTCATCTGTTCAGTGTGGTGGCTGGCATCTCTGTGCCAGAGAACACAGTTAGGGAACAGATTTATTATATGAGCATTTCAGAATCAGTAATAACACTAATTAGTTTTCTTTTTTCCTGGAGAGAAACCAGAGTAACCCATCTTTGTGTCTGTGGAAAAAAATAGTTCAAGATCCAGCTGCTGGAAATAGAAATTTGAAATACTCAGACTGGAAATAAAATGCTGCTTCCTAACAAAGAGGGCAATTTGCCACTGAAAATTTGCTCTTAGAATAGCCTATCAGAGAAAATGAGAAATTCATCTTTACCTGCAATCAATAGTAGCAGAATCACAGAATGGCTGAGATTAGAAGTGACCTGTGGAGGTCACCTGGTCCAACCCCCATGCCCAGGCAAGGTCATCTAGAACCAATTTCCCAGGACTCTGTCCAGACTCCACCACCTGGAGTCTCCTCCAGGTCCTTTCCTGACATGCTGCTTTCTGGATGAGTGTACCCCAACATATATTGGTGTGTGGGGCTGTTCCTCTGCACTTCTTGTTGAACTAGCCATCCAGAGAAACTAGAAATACGATTTTTAATTTTATAATTGGAGATAACAATTCTTTTTTCTGTAAATTAAATTATTTGCTGAGGCTGCATTGTACGGGTTTGTCAATACAATGAAGTTAATCATTCTGGCCTAACAAGAAGTGTCAAAAATGTGATCAGCAAGAGTGACTTGAGTTTTAGAAATATGATTACATTTTAGTACTATTCTGGTTTATTTTTCATTCATGTTCAAAAAAATAGATGAAGGAGATATTACCAACTAACGAAACCTGTACATTTAGCTCATCATTTCATGTCATGACGTTCAGAGCAGAACAACAACGACCAAACGGTTAGGTACTGCCGTGGTTTAAGTGGTGGTTAAGTATTAATTGCCTTATCAGTAGAAACAAAGTATTTATAGTGAAAATATAAGTAAACAAATTAAAGTAGGTTTCCCCTTTTTATTATTTAATTCTCATAAAATAAATAAAATTTGTCCATCAGGTGAAAACTAAAGATGTGCTGTCCTGTCCTTGTCTTTTCAGGAGACTGGAAGGGTTGAAGCAATACGTAGCAACTTTCATTCTAAAAGCAAAAGCTGATGATTTACACCTAGTTTACAAGTAGTGGGTCTCAGTCTTTCGATTTTTTTGTATGTAAGAACATGTAATCCAACATAAAGCAAAAGATTTCCCCATTTTAATAAAAACAGAAATGCTTGGAATTGTTCTTGATGTTACTGATGACCCCAATTCTCAAAAGTAATTGCAAGAAAAATAATATTCTAATTTCTGATCTGAACCTTAATTGCATTGGAACAGAGACCCTGGCAGAGGAAATTGGCAGTTATTTGAGTGAGGAGCTGGATTCTGACAACAACTGTGGCTCTTCCAGGTCAGAGGAAGATATCTATTAGACGTGTAAGAAGGATAATCCTGTCACCAGGAAAGTGAAAAATAAATATGAACTGAATGGGCAGCAGGACAGTTTGAAATTGAATGCACATAAAAGCAGTAAAAGCAATGAGAAGACAGGTAAATGCTGAAGAAAAAAAGGCCAGCATGCAAAATTCAGTTATTCTACTTGAGACAGAAAGTAATTTAGGGTGTGATTAGGGCATTATCTGAGATAACTGCATATCATATTGTTCTCCCAGTCCCTGTGGTACAAGAGTATGTCTTTTCTTGTCTTTCTGTGAGCATGTCACATGTCCTTGGAGCAAAGGAGGTGAACTAAAATGGTGCACTGGAAGATCATGATGAAGTCACATTCCTGCAATGGATGTAGTGATCAACCTATCTGTGTCACATAACCTTTGACTACAAAGAGAACTGCAGAAACAAATTAAATTGGAAAAGAGCAGTACTAAGCTAAGAGGCTCTTTGTTGTAAAGAAATAAAATTTCTTTGTGTAGTTGCCTATGTAGCTGTGCTTATGTGTATAAAAATCCCAAATCAAAGACTATGTTCTCCCAAGTACCCCAGTTGCACACAAATTGGAGGAGGCATAGTGTGGTGCAGGATAGCAAAGAGGTTATCTAGTTTGTAAAAAATAAATTCTGTCATGCCTTAAGTGACTTAGAATACCTGATTTCTCCAATACATCAGAAGAAAAATTAGTATTGACTTAGTCCTAATAAAAATGCAGGCCCTGAAAAATAAGTGAGTGTGAGAAAGAGTATCCATAAAAGAATTAACTTCTCTTTATGATGAATCGCAAGTTAAAACTTCCTTTCTGTCACCTCATTTTTAAAAATAGGGATGTCAAGGAAATGGGTAAAGAATTAAAAATTGTCCTACAAATGAGAACTTACTTAGTGTTTAGTTAATCATAGTCATAGAAATGTCACAAGTGGGCAAGCTCCTAAATGGTCAGGAAAGCAAGAACAGACACAAGGCCTTGTGGAAAGGATGACACTGTTTTGAGTGGGAGCACTATTTGCTTTCTCATAATTTAGGAAAACTTAAAAAAGCTCTAAATAAGCTCAGCTATACTGAGTCATTTAACATTTAGAGTTGCTGTCTTTAGGAAAATGTTGAACAAAATGTTTTACAATTTTGAGATGTTAAAATGTCTTGTTGTCTGACATGTTGACATCATTTTTTGTTCTTGCATTTCTGCAACAGTATAACCTACTTGAACAAAAATATATGGTGATTTCTTCTCTGTGATGACCAGTGACAGAACCTGAGGGAATGGCCTGAAGTTGTGTCAAGGGAGGTTTAGGCTAGATGTTAGAAAAAGGTTCTTCACCCAGAGGGTGCTTAGGCACTGGAACAGCCTCCCTAGGGCAGTGGTCACAGCATGAAGCCTCACAGAGTTCAAGAAGTGTTTGGACAATGCTCTCAGGCACGTGGTGTGACTGTTGGGGATAGTCCTGTGAAGGGCTAAGGTTGGACTTGATGGTCCTTGTGATTCTCTTTCAAGTCAGCATATTCTGTGATTCTGTGATTGATTCTGTGACATGTAATTTTCCACATTTCCACTAGTAGGGCATGGCATTTAATCATGTTTTTAAGACTTCCTGGTCCTTTTTGTCCTCCTCAATTCACAAGTATTTTCAAGATGTATACTAATTGCTAAAGTGAGTCTTCATGTTCATCAAAAACAGAATGAGGCTTTATTTAAGGTAAATGGAAATCACAGAAAGAGTGATATTATATGGGAAGATAATAATCAGGAGCACTGGACATGGACACTCTGTGTTGTTCTGGGTAGGGATTCTTTCCAAAAACGCAGACACAGTCTTTGGTTTGCCGACAGTGCTACCTTGGAAGGAGACTGCACTGTCTGTGCCATCTCCAGAAGTGCTCATGCAATTTTAGATGCTTTTTTCCCCACAGAAACACATAGTACCCCTCAGAGAATACCTTGCTTTTTATCTTTTGTTGTGTGGCTATGACATTTCTAGAGAGCTTTTAACAGCTTGAATTCTGCTTTCAGCTATCTCTCAGAAAGCCCTGTTCAGAGGGGCACGCATTGCGTCTGTGGCAACTGTCTTTTATCAGTAACTCTTAAATAGTCCACTAACAGAACCTAAAAGCAATGCATGCAAACAGAATTTGTCCCAATATCACTTTTATGAAAATTGTGCTTAAAGTCACTATTTTCTAGAAATTTCTGGAGTATGGAATTGTAGAATGTAACACTTTTATACTTTCCCATTTTTGATGTCTCTTAAGGTAAAGCATTTGAACTGTGAAAATGGTCCTTGACTACCCCAGTCAGACTTAGCTGGAGAGATGTGAGATGAAGGGTACCTCTACAGTTAAAGGGAATAGCAGTGCCTTCTGGATGAAACATCACAGAATACTGATGCCACCAGACAGTTTGCAGGTCTCTTGCTTTTTGTAAACAAATAATAAAATAAGTTATGCAAACTGATGCCTACCATCTTTAAGAAAGACCAGATCCAGTACTACCATAATCACTGTGCACAAAGTAGTGCAGCCAAAAATCCAAACCAAAACAAATCAAAGCAAATAAAC
>VXBX01007223.1:182428-243122 GCA_013400415.1 Scytalopus superciliaris
TCAAAGCAAATAAACAAATTAAAAATAATAATAATAAAAAAATATTAAAGAGGAAAATAAAACCTACAAGTAATAGGAATCAAAAAAGCAGGTTTGCACCAAAAATACCTTCATTAAAGCAAATGGAATGACTACAGAATTTTTTTGAAAACAAAGTTAATGAAAAATCTTAATTCCTAGACTGAAGTCTTCAATAATGCCATCATTATTTGTTTTTAAGCTGGATATGTTTTTAATAGGCTCTACTAGAAGATTAAATGAACTGTTCCAATAAAAATGTTCTTTTATTAAATGTTTATTTTGGGGTTAGACTGCAATCTGTTAAAAAGAGCAACTCTTCCAAAACTGTCAGAGTAGATCATGCAAGAATTTGAAAGATGCAGAATATTTACTTAGAAGGAAATGGCCTAAGGAATTATTGCTAATTTTAATTAAGTTTTTTGCATACCCAATTGGTCTGCTATATCTGGACGTCCTTAGAAATACTCGTTTGCTGCGCAACACTTCATGGCTGCCGCAGTACCTTCTGGTAATTCATTCACAAAGATTGCTCTTCATTTCATCTTTATTAATGCAGAAGTGGAAGGAACAATTTATTTTTAGTATGGCTAAGAAAAATTATTTGGTGAAAAATAATTATATCTGATACTGTATCTTATGTGACCTTATTGCATTCCTCATTTTTTGTTTTTTGCGACTTGTGTGTTGAATGAAATATCCTAAAAATTTCTCAGTGATGTCTACGTTTTCCTTTTCCTATAGAAGGTCCTATGTTGGCCATTTGAGAGGCTGGCTGATAATACTGAAACACTGAAATTTCACTTCGAAGTGACCTGCATGGGCCAAGCTGCACTCAAAGACAGTTTGTTAACTGACCCATGAAGTGTATGAAAGACACGAACTTGATTAACATGCCATCTAATAACCACTAATGATCTATTCAGTGTAGCTATGGCTTTCTTCTCTTGTCAATCTCTTCTTTTACATCTGGAATAACTTTACACACTGTCCCTTTTTAGTAAATTGATGAGACCCAAAGATCAAGTTAGTATTCCTGTAAAAAAATAAAAATAAAAAAAGGGTCATTCTTACAAAAGAAACAGACAAACACAAACCAAACCAAGCAAATGAATGAAGGAAAAAAACAAACCAACCAACAACCAAAACAAAAAGCCAAACAAAACAAAGAACCCAAAATTCCTCTACCCCTCTGCTAAAGCTATATTTCAGCCTGAGTAATGATACAAAAGAACAACAGTCCAAGCTGGGCTGTTTTGTTGGAGTTCTTTTCCGTACATGTGCATAGACTGTGCAGTAAAACGCCCTAATCCAGTGAGCTACAAAACCACAGCTGCAGGGAGATTATGAGAAGTCTCTGGGTAATTACCCAAGGCATTATTTTTGTGTTTTCCTATTGTCTTCAGTCAATGGTTATAATTAGACTGCTTATTTTACAAAAAACTTTAAATGAGGTTCCCATTCCAGTTTACCTGGCAGGTACCCAGTTTATCCCAACGGATTTCTAATTCCCTCCAGCGAGTTGAAGGGAAGTGACTTGCTGAACTACCACCATTCTGTGACCAGGGAGTCACTCTAACTCAATGAACATAAGGCATTTAGATACCAAGTTTCTTAAAAGAGCCTTAGAATTCAGTAGATACAAATATTCCTCCTGCTGGTAAGAAGCCCTTCCTGGAAACCAGGAACTTGCCAGACACCTTGTAGTTCCTCACAGGTTGATTGCAAGGAGTTTATTGCCATAGCAATCACCAATTTTTTTCTCAAGTGAGATGCTGTTTTGTTACATTCTGAAACCAGCCAGTGAAGGTTACTTCAGAGAACAAAGTGGGGAACAAAGTGCACATTTCTTTGAATATAATGCCTTTGATATAATTTCTTTACTAAGATCTTTTCCATCTTCCTCACCAGCTTAGGTGGTGAAATTTTGTTTATTTCAAAGAAATGGCTTTCTCTCAGTGTTCAGAATTTGCACTGGATTATTTTCATTTGGAAAGAATGTCTGATTGATAATAGATAGCAATGCACAATGGGAAGCCTTTAAGTCAGAAGAAAACCAATCAATGCACAATTTTTTGGGGTAGAAAGTGTGATTCCATGGGAACGTTTATTGTGTAGTAACACTTATTGTTTTCTCTGTGTCCATGACAGTGTAGCTTTTTGATTTTCTGTGTCTATAGGGATCTTCCTGAAAGACTTTGAAAAAGCCTGTCTCCACTTCACCAAATAACTGGACCTGCAAAAGCCAATCTTCCACAGGAGACTTTACTTTGGGTAAAGCAGCTGCAGACTTTGGCAAACTCAGACATGAATCTACTCTAAATAACCAGAGATGTCAGCTTCATGGAAGCTGATACACCAAGATTCCACCTCAGGAAAATTAAAATCCTGTAGTAATAAAAAGTTATGAAAAATGCCCTTCCACAGGAGCATTCTGGTGTTGAGTCTCACAGCCATCCTGAACCCTGCAGCACAGTTGTCATGGGCATTTATTTGTGATCAAACAGCACCATGAACAAGAGTTTGGCTGCTGATGATCAGAAAGTACCTTTGTGGATACAGCAGCCATTTCAGCAGTCTCTCTGCTCTCAAGAAAACTAGACACAGCAGGATCTCTCTACAAGGGAGTGTTTTCATTTGGAGAAGCAGCAGTTTCAGTAATGAACATATTTTTATCCTTATGCAAAGATAAGTGACATTGATGGTGACCTGATAACACTGAAATATAACTTGCCCTTTAAAGGACAAGTAGATGCAGAAACAATACAAAGATGGATCTATTCATAGGATTTATTTTTCTGTCTGTCCCATGAATAACAAATTGCTTTAAAGTAAGCTAATGTATATAGTGCTTGCAGAGTGCAGTGGCAAGTGTATGTCTAATGACTCCTTAACCACTTTAAATATACTTTGTAGTTTCAAAGAGTTGAATTATCTGGAAGCAAGTAGTTTAAAGAAGCAACTCTCTCCCCAATTCCTGTCATCCAACTCTTTCCCCACTGCTATCCTATCTAACACATGCCGTAATCCCAGCATAATTTCAATTGGCATGATATGAAAAAATAATTAAAAGTGAATAGGGCAATCTCCATAGATCTTTTTACTTAAGACACTTGTTAGATATTTTCCTTAAGGCTGTAACATGATACAACTTCCTGTGGTAATAAGAAATCATGGAACCAGTTAGGACATTAATACAAACAAGGAGTGTTAAAGCTGAGGAGTAACTTTTCATCCCACCACACTGAATATCTATGAGAAGAGTATTTTGGGTAATATCTTTTGTCTGCTCTTTCAGGTTGCACACAAACACACTGTCTCACTCATTCCAGTATTCTGGCCATCACTGCCAGGAAGATGAAGAGTATTCCCTTTAAAAAATAAGAATAGGATTATGGGCAGCAATCAGATTTTGTCTGGACCAGTCGGCCAGTGTCAGTTTTGGCATTCCTAAATCTAGGTGGGAACTTAGTCTTGTCAAAATACCACACTAAGGTAAGGTCTGGGCAAGCACACATCCCTCCCCTAATTTGTTTATTTTTGGTGTGAAGGACACCCAAAAGCATAACCTAGAAGGGAGTTGTTGATCTCTAGCTGAGATGGACGAGACACCAAGGCTGACCACGATGCGCATCTGTATTTCAGTCTGTCTCTAGGCAATCTATGTGCTGCCCAGGGTGTCCTTTCCTCCATGGGATGTCTTAGATGGCAAGCCTGCCTCCAGTGTACCCTCACTTTTGTGAGGGCATCTTTCATCTTTTCATTCTAAGTAACGAGGGATTAAAAGTCTTTGAGAGAAAAATAAGGTCAGCTGAAAGAGCCTTTTTATGACTGTACTTCTCAGTGGTACAAAACCTTAAATAAAGCATCTGACTTGGCATAAGAGCTCAGTGTCATGAAAATTAATATCTGAGAAATGCTTCCTAAAAAGTTAAGGGTGCAGTTGTAATTTCGTTCCTTTCAGATCTAGGTCAAAAATGTCAGTACCTATCAAAGAGGTGAAGCCTGTAAAAGAAAAAAAGAAGGAAAAAAACCACTACAGAGTGTATGAATACTTCCAGGGACACCATCACTGTCAGTCTTAAAAAGGAGAGAGATTCTGCCATACGCCATTTACAGAGGATGAGCTTATGTCATGAAAAAGTGGGTTTTTTAAAGAAAATCAGTAGAGAGAAAATCAGAGGTAAATTTCACTGTCAAACCAGAATTTGAATATAATTTAATATTTCATTCTTTTTTCTTTCCTGGGAGGAATCAGTTCAAGTTCTTCATTCCAGACAATGGAATAAAAACAGCTTTTAGCCTAAGGTAATTACTCATTATCATAATCTTCACAAGAACTTCTTCAGACGGACATGAGTGTACCCTGGGATCTTTAATCAAATTGAATGGATACTTTCTTTTTGCTAATTAAAGCTAGGAAGTTTGGTGTGAAACAAATGAGCAAAACCTGGTTGTTCTATGAAATGTTAATACACTACTTTACTAGCACATCTTTGTGTAATTGAAACCCAGTATACAATCACAATAGTTCTCTAGAAATGCATATTGAAAAAGAAGAGCTTTTTGAAGACTATGAAGCATCATATTTAATTTAGGAGGTAGCAACTCATCCTGATATTTCAGAAAGCCATATATCACCACCTGTTTTCAATAAATCTCCAAAATATTCATGTGTCATACACACTAAAAAAATACTTGAATTATATTTACTCTTTGTGGTAATATTCAACATAGATTTGCCAGAAGAGAGTGTGATTTCAGTGCAGCTGTAGTTCCTTTTCCCACAGCCACTGGCCACAAAAGACAACGCATGTGCAGGATGCCAGGTGTTTTAGGACTGTTTCCACTGCAGGTTGGCAGCAAATGCAATGAAGGTGGGAGTCCGGTTCAACCATTCAATTATATTTTTTAAAAAATTTTCCTGTCCTTAAATGTTTAGACTAACATATCTGAACACATATATATGAAAACTCAGCTCACACATGCTTTTTTTTCCTCTGGTGCTTTTTGTGCCATTATCACATACAGCAAATATTAGCTTCAGATGATAGTTTCATTTCAGCAACCTAGGCATCAAGATTAATTAGGCATAAGGCTTTTTTGTTTTAATGTTAAAGTTAGTGCTTCCATAGAGGACTGTGTGAATTTAAATCCACCTGAAAGGATAGGCATATCTGAATAAAACTAATTCAGCAGACAAGATTAACATTGGATTGCTTCATTTGTGCCATACTAATGTTAAAGTGAACCAAACCAGATAAAATACATCAGTCCTTAAAAAAAATAATAGTTAAGGTCCTAATGTTGTAGTTGAGTGGAGATTGAGTTTAAATCTGTGACTTGTCCTATTGACATTACTGACATCATATATAGGGGCATGTAGAATTTAAATTTAGAAAGTTTTCGAGGATCAAGTTTTAAAAGAGCTAGCTTGTGAAAAATACATGGTCATGTATAAGGTATGCAACCACCATGTTATCAACAAGGACTGAAGACCTTAAAAATACAAAACCCTACATAATAGCTTCACTAATTATTCTTAAGATACAGACTCTCATCTGTGTCATGACTAGCCAGGAGAGTTTCACTCAGTTGCAGGTACCAGCACAATGTGTTATATTGGCAGTGTTTGAACATGCGACTCAAATGGATTTGGGAATCTGTTGCATCATGGTTTTTTTAAAAGCAAATTCAGTCTGAGGCAAAATGTGTAAATGTGCCACTCCAGCCATCTAGCCTTTCTTCATTAAGACCACAGGAAATTCAGAGCCCTGTTCATGCTCTGCAACTGTTCCCTTGCTAGTTTGCAATTTGTATGCAGTTCCTTCTCACCTCCACTCCTCCGCACAGATACTTGACATTCAAACTGTGTGAAAGTCCTTCTATGGAGGATTTGGCCATGGAAGTACATAAAGCTCTAAAAATAGGCAATAATGTTCAAGCTCCCAAAGAAAAGGCAATAGATTTCAACTAGTATATGAAATAGAAGTTGAGCCTAGTTTCTACTTCATTGCCTAATTTCGGTGCTGAATGGCAAGTTAGCAGCAGAATGAGATTAGAAAGGACTGGTTGGCATTTTACAGTTTTCCAGTAGTTAATATTCAAAGCAGGATATTTCTTTTGTCACAGTTTAGTTAGTGGATTTTTCCTGTGTGGAAAGGTGTGGCAGTGATTCTCATATGCCTTTTGAAAATTATAAGCATGTTTCTTTTATTTCTGTGCTGTGAACATTCAGGTACCAGATGAAGTTCCAATAAGTTTAGTAATCCATCCACCATCTTCAGGAGTAACAAACTATCATTGAGGAAGTGCCAAATACTGCAAAGCTTGGGAGTGTGATCTGGCTCACTCTTTATTTTGAGTTCAAGACTAAAAATTGTCACAATATGTTCTGAAAGTGTCAAATTGCTACTAAAGATCAAAGACATGAGTGGTAGCAGAGGATCTGAACCTTGTAACAGTAAAAGCAAAGTACCATGGACAAGAAATTACTCTTCATATTGTAATGCATCTGGACAAGGCCTAATTAAACCTGGTGATTTCTTTAAGGAAATTAGATTTTGAATCTTCCTTTGCCTCAATGAATTCTTGTGCAATGACTAAAACCCACACAACTTTCTATGTTGTTGACTAAGCAATTATCTGTGCATAGGCAACCTATATATCATTGACATTAAAGATGCTCTTTCCATTTCAAATCCTCACACTTCCCTGAGGCTTTCAGATTGTGGAATTTCCCTAAACTTCTATTGTGGAGTAAATACATTAGCTGGACAATACTTCTTGTATTGAACTCTGCATTGTTAGTGAACTGAACAGTATAGTCCTTCTGACACAATTGATCAGGGAAATCTGTTGCTGTTTATATGTAGTCTGGTCTCCTGGTTCAGTATGTCACAAAGAGAAGACTTTAGTTTTTCAATGTAAGAACTTCAAGTCAATAAACAGAGTGAGTAAAAGTAAAGTTAACTTTGCAAATTACTAAGGAATAGCTTCAGTCACTCATCCAGTAGAGGGAACTCTAATACAGTACATGGCAGGTGATTTGCAGAACAGAGTAGAATCACCAACACAAAGTGTAAAATACATTTATGCTATATTTATGTGTAAAGCAAAGTACCTACCTCATATGTCACATTTACTATTTGGTGAGCTTATACCTGTTGGCTTATTTCCTTTCCTTCTTTTCCTTATGTTCTGTGGTAGCAGTTCATATGTCTGCCAAATTTAAGGGATGGATTGCCAATGACAGTGTCACAGTTCTAATAGTTCATAAATATTACAGACCATGTACCATTGAATTACGCCAAAGACAGAAAACCAGATCTTTTTTTTTTTTTTATTTTTAATATTTTAAGATATCACAACTATGTGACAAAATGGCAGGCACTAGTCTTTCTTAGAATGACTGGCGCATGTCCTTTCAAGGAGAGAGAAGAAGTTTACAGCCCTAAGACATAGTAGTCACCAAAAAAAATAATGTTGTACAAAGCTGTCTTTCTATGGAAAGTCCCAAAAAGGAACTCACTTTCTTTTTTTTTCTTTTTTTTTCTTTTTTTTCTTTTTTTCTTTTTTTCTTTTTTTTCTTTTTTTTCTTTTTTTTCTTTTTTTGACCTTTATCATCTGAATATGCTTTCAGCAGGTGTATCACTGTTTCATTGTTTTTAAGGCTTCATATCTTCACTCAGTCATCATTTTGTCCTTTACTGCTTTCTTTGTTTTGTTGCTATTGTCCTTAGAGACAAAATGTCACCACATAGGTTGATCACTAAATAGGTTTCTTGGAGAAATTGTGTCTTATTTTTTTCAAACTGTTGAAAGTCAGAAATAGATGTCACATTTCTCTGTTGCAACTTGAATTTTACATCCTTCTCATGTCTGTCTTCAACAAATAGCCTTCTTCTACACTACACTGAGAATTGAGACATTTTGTTATTTCTACACATTGAGGTATTCTGTGGTCCTCTATATAAAAGATAAGGAAATGTTTAAAGAATGCAAAGCCTGCTGACATCACTGAGGATTTTTTAAAGTTTTTTCAAAGTATGTGCACCTAGGGTAGGGTATTCAGTATTAAGATCTCGTATGAAAAGGGATTGAATCACATGGTTTTAAGGAATATTTGTTCTTATAGAAAAGACAAACATCCCTGCACTTATGATATCTTGGTATTTCCAGTGGCAGCATTTCAAACTCTGCACAGCTGTGAAACAGAGCAAAAGTCTAACCCAGCATCTGCTGTGGCCTGGACTAGTGCCTTGGCTGTGCCTGCTCAAGGACAGTACAGTGGCCTTTGCTCTGCTTATGTGCATTTCCAGAATTAAAGTTACACGACAAGAATTTAGCTAGATAATCCTCCTTCTTCATGAAGTGCCCTGCAGTATTGACTTTTTCAGATGAAACTCAACTTAGCTTTCCACTGTATTTAAGTAGCAGCTTTTNGTTCTTTTTTTTTTTGAGGGGAAATCATTATGGGTCATCTAGAAATGATAAAGGAAGTTTCAGGGAACTGGGTTTCTTTTGGTTACATAGCCATGAGAAGCCTGATTTTTAATACTGTTAAAGTCAATACAAAGCTATTCTTTAGCATCTATGGAACCAAGAGGCAAAAAGGTGTAGGCATTCTTATAATTTTTGTTAATAATATTTTGTAATTGCAATAGAGTATAACTTTTTGAAGAAAACTGGAACCAAATGAAACATAGATGTGAAATGTAGCCTTTCTCTTTACCCAAATCTTTTACTGAGTTTGGATCCTGCTTCACTAGGAATAAGTCTGAAATATTAATTCTAAGATGTAGCACAAAACTTAGGAGAAAATGAAGACATGCATTCCAGAGGTCAATTCAGAATATCCTGAGGATACCACAAAATAAGGTGGAATTTTCTTCATGTTTACCTTTTACTTTATGGACACTCTTGAATATGTATTGATATCCATATACAGAGAAAGATATCTTTGAAGCTGCAGGCAATGTGCCTGTTCATAAATTCCCTGTGTTTATTGCTGTGTATTACCTTCCTTTGGAGTACACTCCTGCGTAATATATCCTGCATTAAATGTGTTAAATGCATTAAATCTTCCTTTAAATGTGTCTAAAAACAAGGGGGCAAAATAGGTGCCTCAGTGAGGTTGGAGCCCTTCATCAGTTTTACCTTGGTGTCAGACTTGAGAACATCACTTAGGTTCCCTGAAAAATTACACTAATGCTAGATATTTAATTTTATAGATTACATGTCTAAATTAGGCATGAAGTGGATGGTCAGAATATGACCCTTATTCAGGATTCTTGTGCCATATGTTACTCCCAGGTTGGGGTTTCTATTCTCTGCTCACCCAGGATGGCAAAGCAGGATATCTTGCTTTGTTTAGAAAAACAGTTTCAAAAATAGAAAACTGTAAATGCATATTTATCCACCTAAATAATCTGAAAGCACCAGTCTTGACAGATATCTCTGGCTCCTGAAGTACAAATTCTAAATGATAATACTTGCAGAACCTTGACACACCATCTCTTGTGTGTATTTACTTTTATTGTTTGTTTCAGGATAATTTTTGCTGATTTTTCCCCCTCTCTGTTTTCTGATCTATGTCTAGAGCCAATTAGCAAGCGCCAAACATTTCCATAGCATCTTTTTGATAAAATGAACAGGTCTGTTCTGCAGGAAAAGGACTTCACTGAATTCAGTGCTCTACCAAGATGCTATGCAATGTCAGTTCCAATCAGTATTGACAGAGGTAAGAAAAAGATCAGAAAAGGTATAAGGACATATTTTTATTAACTCTTCATAAATGGATTGTTCTTTATGAGACAACTGCTGTAAGGATGTACAATGGCTTGTGAGGCTCTTACATTTTCAGAACATTTCCCTTTTCTTGGCATTTCCACCAATTGCATGGGAAGCTTTTGCATTTTTTGTGATAAACACTTTTCTGTATATACAATGCAAGGTGAGTCTGTGCAAATAGATTGCCAGTTTGTGTTCTAGTTTTCCTGCTACTGCTGGCATCAAAAATATTTCTCATTTAGCATGTTAGAAACTGATCTGGATAGTTACTGCATTATTCTAAATGATGGAATAGATAATAATTTCCTAAAGTAAATGCAGAACACATCATACAATATTAAATAAAATGTCTAAAGGGCCACATGTACAAGACAGGAAGGTAATTTGATCTCTGTTAAATTATTTAGAGCACATTTCCATTTAAGTAAGGAACTAATGATAAGCAACCAGGTGAAACTTTGTACATTGATTTATGGATTTGTATTAAAGATTTCACATGGTTGGTTACAGATCAGCAAACTTGTGGTGTGTCTCCTGTATACGGAGCACTTTATATTCTGTGTATTGAAATGAGAGTTGGTGTTTAGGTTTCCAGTGCAAACATCTGTGACAGGACAGTCTCTGAAATAATAGATTTCTTTTATTATTACTATTACTTCTGTCTTATACAGTGCTAGCATAACCTCAGGAATGATAGATTTATTTAATGAATTTCATCAGTACATCAATATGCTGTATTTGAATAAAACACTGAAATGTTTTTAAAATTTTTACTATCTTGAGGTTTTTTAAATGTTATCAATTAGTAGATTATACTATACCTAATATGCAGTGGATGTCCATGATACAGACAGTGGGATGGCTGGATCTGATATATTGGAAAATATTCAACAGGCCTTTTTACAGCTGATATTCTTAGCAGATTCGATTTTCCATTGAAGCCATAACTAAATTCAGTAATCCACGTTATGGTTTTGTAATGAATATATCATTACTAACTTGAATGATTTTACTTTTTACGATTATATTTGTAGCATAATATTTGTTGAATGTTCTGCATCCAAAGAAAACTGACTTGCTGACTGAAGAAGAGGTCCACAATTCTCATCTTTCTGAAGAGCAAGATGCGACAGAACTCAAGCACTTGTCTGGCATGGCATGTAAACCTTTGCAACTGTGCTACATAAATGTGACTGAGCTAATTTCCTGATTAAGTAACAGTGGTTTGCTGACCTCCCTTAGAGAGTTTAGAGTGGATGTTGCAACCAGTAGCTCAGAAGCAGCTCTTGGCATTTGACATCAATTCCCAGCTATGATTAATCTTCACTTCCTTTTGTGAATGCTCCCCTACACAACACGAGCCAGCAAGATGCACTAAAACTGCAAGATCAGTTTGTAGTGCTTATGATGCCTTGAACAATGTACCTGCTCAAGTACAAAATCCAAAAGGCAAATCTGGTCCCTACAACCCTTAAAGAAACAAAATTGAGAGAGCCAGCATTGTCCCGTGGAGCAGTAGGTCTAGAACTCTGCAAGTTAAACTGATGGGGAATGCACTAGCATGATGTTTCAAAATCCCTAGCTGATGTTAAATATATGTCTTCAACCATTAGTGTAATATTATTTTCTGCTATGTGAAATGGGATTACTGTTTTGAATAACATATGAGAAAGAATTCAGTAATCCTTAACCTCCGCTAACTGGTTCAACCAAGCAGCCTAAAGAGGTGTGCGTATTTCCTATATATGTATAAAATAGGAAGAAGAAAATCAGTGTTTGATCAATGAATCATGAAAGTCAAAAGGGCATTTGTAAAAATAGCTGATTACATTCACTTTATCTGTTTGCCAATCTGCTTGTTCCCAAATGTTTGCTTTATGAAATATAATAAATACACAGAGAATTTTCTAGACATGTATATGTTCAAACTCATGCCTTAGCAGAAAGCAAAAGAGTATGTCTGTAAAAGATCTAATTTTTTCATTTCTGACCTTAAATGTTTATTATGTTCAGTCTCAGCATAATGGTATAGTACAGGGGATTTATTTCATTAAGTTTTGATGCCATTCAGCACCTTTATGTATACAGGTAGTGCTGTGTCCAACATCTCTCCCAGGTACTTGTATGATTCCATTATCATGTTATCTGGGCATTTCACAATTTTTATTCTGTAAATGTACAGCACCTTTGCGAGTAAGAAAATGTAGTTAGACCTGCCATTCAATTAGGAACTTAGGCACACCATTAGGGAATGGTTAAGGAAATAATAGTGGGTCTAACATGTTTCAAAGTGGGGGTTTTTATCTTTTCTGGTATTTTTTGAAGTGACTTAAATTCAGACGAAATGGAAACTCTTTTAGTGCATCTACTCTAGCCAGATCTGTAACACAGAAGAAGATTACTCTCACCTACCTTTGTGCATTTATAATACAAATTTTACATTTTAACTAGTTGCTAAACTCGTGTTGTAGCCCTCAGAGGGAAATGGTTGTTGATGGCGTGAGTTATATTGCCTGATTAACCACACAGGGAGTCTGGATAAGTAGCTGAGATATCTACAGAGAAGGTGACTAATTAAGCTAAATCTAACTCAAAGTGATTGGATAACTTGGTCAAGACCACAATAGAGCAGAACAGGAGGCTGAGGTAGTTTTTCACCATTCCTAGGTCTGTGTCCTAAGCTCTCACACAACCTGTCCTTCAATGAACTCGACTACATTCTTACCTCCCAATCTTAGTAGAGCCATAAATTATACAGTGAAATTTATCCCACTGAACTTCCACTGCCTATGATGTGGCCACCAACTCAAGTACTAGTCACTTTAGACTCTGTTTATTAAAAATGTATTGTAGAGGTCAAAAGTGAATGTTGCAATGGTCTGAGTGACAAAGAGTGTAAGCTTTTGTAACAATAAGGAGTTCATTTCAGGGAGATCAGATGAAGGCAACTGAGAAATCAGATATTTTGAAGGAAAAAAAAAACCAAAATGCCCTGCTTACTTTTCATGACTTGGAAAAAAATTGACACGAAACTCTTGCCATGATTTTTTTCAGCTTTTTACTGATGATGCCACTGTTTGTGATTTGATCCCATTCTTCATTCCTCAGAGCAATAGTTGCTATGAGGAAGCATTTGTTTATGGATGTTATGCACATCATGATATGCTTTCAAACTGCATTCTTGAACATTGCGTTCAGTAAGATTAGAATCTGTGCACATAGAGTGTTTTCTACTTTCTGGAGCAGAAGGTTTTGTTTCATTTCTTGTGTTGTTTGAAAGCAAAAGCTATGTAACACTGATAGGCAGGTAGGTTTTATAGTTTTTGTGGTCCTGTCTAGTTAGAAAATCTGTTCAAGGTGATGTCAACTCTTTTTTTTTATTATTACTACTATTTTTTATTTGTGGTTCTATAAATAGCATATGAAGCCTTGAGACAAGAGATTCTGTTGTATTTCATGAGGGGCCTTAAGTCTACCAAGGTGATGAATTGTGTGACTAGGAATATCTCTGGGAAGCCTCTGGTTTGCTGAGATTTACAACTTAGTAAGGGCTAGTCTTGTACAGTGACTCAAAGAACATATGAATCAACTAAGAGATTTTGATTCGAGTATCTTTTTCATTCATCTGAGCCCTAAAAAGAGCAGAACTCTTTCTCTGCATCCCATTTCTATCCCTGAGTCTCAGTACAAATTCTGAGGCTTAGAAATGTTGAGATGTGACCTGCTTTTTTATTTCAGACTACCCTTTTTTATTTCCCCCTCTGTAAAGAACATAACAAAGACAGCTCATAAAAGTTCAGGAAATATTTTTAAACTGTGAAAGGGGACAAGGCAGAAAACAGTGATAAGTGGAGTGATTTTCTGCACCTGGGGTTTCTGTTGAGTACTTATTAATCACCCCTACTCTCTTTGCCCTCTGAAGTCAGTGTAACCACTCAGCTGAGGAATAGTGCAAACTTTAGAAAAACACATCTCAACAGGACAGACATTACAATGAACTCAGAGAAGTGACAATACCAGTGAGTACAAATGAATGAGTATCAATTGCAAGGAAAACAAAAACTAGAGAGAATGATATTAAGAACAACAGACCAGTTAACAAGGAAAGGTATGTGACAGGGAACAAGGATGTTTTTGAATGTTTTAAGAATAAGACTTATTAGTTTATAAGCTCACTATCCAAATAATTATTTTATGAAAATCAAAGAAAAACATGGATTTTTCAAACTGCACTGTAATATTTATATTCAAAGCCTATGAATTTTCCTTTTTTTTTTTGTACTTTTTCACTTGTCACTTGCTGTTGAAGACATGGAGTACCTGTGTTTCTAATGAATACAACTGTAGAATAATATAGCTGGACAACAACTAGGTTTGTGCTATGTCACAAGGTGCACACACGTTGAGTGCATATGGGAAAGGGCAGGAAAGAAGACAGAAGCTTGGTCATAGGCAGAAACTACAAAATAAGGAGTTGATAGTATAAAATAGAGGTTTTACCAGTCACTAAATGCCAAACCCATCAGGGACTTGAATGAAGAACTAGGGTCTTGCAGTCTTTAGGAAATAACTATGTGGAACAAATACTGACTGTTGAGGACTCAAATGAGTTAAAGTATTCAGAGTTTGCTGTACTGCATTACTAGTGAAGCTGCAACAAACAGAAATTAATATTTCATATGTATAGTACGGGCAGCAAAAGGGAAAAGAAAATGAAAAGCAAACTGTTCTATAAAAATTACTGTTTCTTCTATTTAGGTCAGCTCCTATATTATATGGTAACCTGATTGTTTAGACATGCTTTTGTGCTGTGAATTTTGGTATCACTGAGTAACTTTATTACTTGGCTGAAGAAATACTGTGAAAGGGTCCAGCTCTGAATAATGTGCAATGATACTAAAATGTTAGTTGGAACCAAAAGCTGTATTATGGTGATGGGGTAATAACAGTGTATTTGCAAAATACCACATTTGTGGCTTACATCCCAATAAACACAAGAGTAGCAAGGTCAGTTTATGATTCAAATAAGAGTTGAGAGAATTAGACTTGATCTGGGCAAATGCTAGTCTTGTATCCCCTCCACAGAGAGCATGATGTGGGATCCATATGCTTTTCCTGAGGAAGCAAACCAGGGCCTCACACTTGTGGAAACAGAAACAGCTCCAGGTTTTTTGTCGTTTCTATGGAAACAAACTCCCACTTTGTTTACGAGGCAGAGGAAATGCTTTTTAGTGCGTGAATTAAGGGGACAAAGCTTTGTGCAGCACAGGTGAGCCTCCAAAAAATCCTCCAAGTCAAGACCAGAAAAGCCAGTTGTGGCAAAACCCGGACTTAACAACAGCCCATCTGAGCACTTCACTAGTTAAATGGAGGTGAAAACCAAAGCATCAGCCACTGCTTTGGGGAGGATGGATGGCTGCTATTATGATAACAAGTGTTTCAGAGATTCCTAAATTGTCTTCTGTCTCACACTCAAAACTGCCACATTTGAACACTGAAAAATATTCTTTCACTTTCATCTAAATGCACTTTAATGGCTTCTAGACAGCCATAAAGCTGAGCGGCAGACATAATTCTTCAAACAGGATATAACATCTAGTGTGTTTCTTGATTATCCTCTCAGTCTGATGCTCTACAGATTTCCAAGTGCCTCACACTTCCGTATAAGGTATTTTTCTAATAAAATGGACTCATTTACCAGCTTGGATCTTTCTTTATGTTATACTGTCAGGATTTATCAGTCCCCATCAGTCTGTATTTTAACAACCTACTCTCTATAAATTTCCATAACAAGAAATTATTTTTAACTTGCAGGTCATATTTGGCTTCCTGCAACATTTCTTTTTTCAACCCAGCAGCTTCAGGAAGTTTGGCTGCAGGTCAGTAATTTGGCCTAAAGTGTTAGGCCACAGTAAAAAGGTTCATGAGGAAAACGATAGGGTCTATTAGCACTTTGTACAAAGTATTTTCTTTCTTACAACCATTAGGGAAAAACTCAGTAGTCAAACCTGTGCATCCACTAGTCACAAAATCTTCATTGCCATCCTGTGAATGTCTACTTTTTTCTCCAACAGTCCTCAAAAATCTCTACTAATGAAGTCAAATATTATAGAACAGCTCAAGTTGGAAGGGAACCCTAAGTTTCATTGTTATTCTAGGTACTAGGTATTTTACTTTACTAGTTACGTCTCTGTAGTAAATGATTTTAGAATAATATTGGGATAAACACTCTTAAATAGTACCTTCAACAAACTCACTGCACAAAACAATTTGCACAGATGTGCTTCTACTTGCTAATATTAGAATTAGCAATTGTGAGACTGTGTGCTATCTGCTACCTTGTCTGCAAGCCTCCGTTACTGACACTGGTCATTTGGCTTTCATTAATATTGTTTATTCCTGCATCTTAAGTGAATTGATTAACATCAGTGATTTTAGAGACTTTCTTAATGAGGTCAGATGGGTTGATTTTCTGCAATAACTCAGAAGAACGCATGGTTGTAATGTCTGGTGAAACTCATGCATGTGACAGCAAATTTGAAAGGCAGGAGATGGACAAGTATCCAAAAGACTGAGGTTAGGATTAACACTGTGTCTTTTTGTTTGATTCATTCAATCAAAGACATTTGTAAGAATGTCTCATGACAGTTCTTTTTCGAAGTTATCCAGTAATCCCAAAGGCAATGACATTTTTGTTAGGTTCAAATACAGTTATACCTCTCTCCATTCTAGCTCTCTGACATTTTGATAGTTAAATAAAAGAAACCTATAATCTCAGTCATCATCCTAGGGTCATGCAATTTTTAGCAAGTAAGATTGGATAAAAAATTAGGTAGCACTTCTACACATTTGTCTTCCTCTGAACCTTCCAGTTCAACTGACAAGTCTTCCTGATGCATGGTGAATACCCATTCAAAAACAAAATGAGGATTCATTTACTGTGGTGACAGAGAAATGTATTAATACTGACTGTGATACAATAAAAGATGAAAAAGGAGTAAAAAGACCTGGAAAACGTGTCCTATTGTCTGATTGCCCTGAAATTTCATCATGTTATTTGGTCCAGCATATTATTCAGTGACAATTAAACGTTATTAGTTTGCTTTTCTCATTTTTTTTAAACAGCATTTGATGCCAGAAAAGCTGTTGAACATTGCAAGTTGGAAAAATCTATTTTGCTCTCACATATAGCTGAAAGACTACTGGTTTGATGAGGATCTTACAAGTCAAAGAAAAAACAGTTTATACTTTGAGTTCCTTTGTTAAATTGCATGCACAACTACCCTTGGAGTTTTCCCTCCTGATGATGCTGTCTTCATTCTCAACTGCTGTTTTGACATTTGTAAAGTTTTAGCAAATGCTTCAGGAAAAGGTCAGTTTATACTGACATTTTCTCTTTTCAAAAACCTGTGGAGAGGACACTGAATACAGGTTTACTTGATAAGTCATTACAGATTTAAAAACATGTCTCTTTTTTACTGTGTTTTAGAACACTTGTTTTTCACAATCTTGTTTTGTTTTTGAACTGCTCCTCTAACCATTTACTAGAAAGCTTTTTTCATAGAACTCCATTCTGAATGTCTTCTTTGTACAGTGTTAACTTTAAAAATATTTCACAGCTTGGGGGCTTTTGATACCAGAATAGAATGTTAAAAAACATAGGGCTAGGGTGTTAATATTACTGACTTTTGTCCAAGTGCACTGAAAGAGCTCCTGCAAAAACCTCCCCTCACACCTCTGTGGTTGTGCCGTATTTGCTCCTGGTCCTCTGTGCTGGGGCTGTGTGTGCAAACACCTTTTTTTCATAACCTACCACTGGGTCATTTCCATCTGTCAGTCTGTTCTGTAATAGTTTGAAATCCACCAAATTAATTCGAAATTGTCTGGCAACATCCATCAATACTTTCTAAAATAGTCAGAGATTCTGTCAATGATGCCATTGAGTAATTTACTGTTTGGGAAATAAAAGTCCGCTTATGAATGAAAATATGTCATCAACCTTTATTTCATGTTTTCAAAATCAGAACATTCCAGTGCTTTCTCTCTGATATATTTTGTGACAAAAAAATATGATTCTTCAAAGAAGTTCTCTAAATACTGAATGAGAAATAGTGCACTTTTTCAAAAATACAGAATTACAACATGAGAAAATATTTTGAGAAATATATTTTTGTCTGGATATCAGTATATTCCCTGTCCCTGAGCATCCTGTGCTTTCACCTCTCCAGGAATTATGTTGGTGTCCCAGTGAACACAAAATCTGTTTCTATCAAAGTGAGGCCTATTAACTTTAAATAATAAGCACCTAGAGAAAAATTGTAAGAAGCTGTTCAATGTTTCTATTGATAGGATGGCTATTAGGAAATAAATTCTATAGAAAAATGTCCATAAATATGTATTTTTAACCAGGGCATTAACACTTTGAATGCTGTATGTTTAATGATTGAAGGAATTGACCTTTAGTCATTATGTACTATAGACTTTTTATACAGCAATAAGACAGAATATGCAAACTGACCTTTTCTTTGCATGAATTAGAATAGAAATTCTACTGAATTCTCAGGACTGTGTGTATGTAACTCATTAGAGCTGTCAAATTACCTGTTTCCACTGAGCTGATAGGATAACATGATAGCAATGCTTTATGTGGCCAGGTGATAGAGGTCCCATGAGCAAAAGGGCTCAGTTGAACTTAGATGAAAAGACTAGTCAGGATATCTCAATGACATATATTTAGTCAAACATTATACCTTCAGAAAGCAGAGACATCTGGTTAGATATACTTGGTAAATTTGATGGATGAGGAGGATGAAAATACCTGCAGCAATTCTACCCTTTTTGAGAGCCAGCAGAATGTTCAGCCTTTCTGTTTTCTATATTTCCACTTACATTGGTTTAGAAGGGATTATCTTTCAGCATCTACTTAGCTTGATTGATACACTCAAAGAAAATATTTTTGATTCCATCAAAATTTTTTACAAATTGTTTGCCTCTTTTTTGGCTGACCTACTTTGTATCACAAGAGTGTCATCCAATAAAATCTTTGTTCACATGTAGTTAATGAGAATCATGTGGTTATTAAACAGATGTTTATAACTAGGCCAATGAGAATATTCATAGCATATAGTCTTCTGAGCTGCTGTTGCACTATTGGTTTTGGTGGATTCACTTACAAAATGATAATATTCATGGCAGAACACTTCATCATATCTTAAGTAAAAATAACATAGGTGTTTCATTAATTGGTGCTTTGCTTTAGAGGAAATATGTATATTTACAAATTGTTTATAACTTTCACCTTTTAGCTTTCAGTTGCAAAGTCTTGGGCTGAAAATCACAGGAAAACAAATGCAAGTGATATGCAATGTAACATTCAAGCACAAACATTACTTGCTATCTTGAATTTTGTATTTCTTCCTCCAACAAAAGAAAGTAATCAACTGAACCATAAGAACTTTAAAAGAGTTTTCCTTGAAGTATTAGCCATATTTACAAAAAGGATGTTTTATAAGGTTTGTGCTATTTTGACCTAACTTGATTTAGCATTGTTTCATGGATTGCTGTTAGTAACTTTTTCAACTGTTATCACTGACATGTTATGTTGTTTTTGTGTTTAAGCCAAATGAACAGATTGCATGAATTATTTATTTTCCATACTAACTAAATAATTCTATTAGATATTTGAGAGGGTTTTGGTTTTTTTCATTCTTCAGCTAAAGCAGTGAAACTTTCAAAAATGTACAGCTTAAGCTCTATCAATGAAAATCTCTTTCCTCTTTCTTTCTCTTTTGTATTTTGTTTCTTCATGAAAATTCCATAGTGGAAAGAAACCTTCCAGAGCAATTGCCCATCTGACCAAGTTCACTCAATCTGAGCAATAGTCCATTCTGTTTGTAATTGAGGAGTGATTATTTGGGAAAATTCATATCTTCTGTCTTTTGTGGAAGAGCCAAACTGAATTTTTTTATCTCAAATATCCAGTGCCAGAAGGTTTTTAGGTTGTAAGCAATTAAAGGCTAAGTACTAAGAATACAATTGTTTTATTTTGATATAGTGACTCAAAACTATGTCCTTACCAAGGTCTGTGTACCTGCTGGGGTTAGGGCAGGAGTGGCTCCTTTGAAGTCATTGAAATTACCTAAATACATCAAGTTAAACATGTATGTGTCTATGCCTTTAATATGAAAATGAAAAACAGTTTAATGAGGTTTGTAAGGTACCTGAAACAAAATAGAAGAGTTAGCTGTGCTTCTCGATGCCACTGCATTTTTCACAGCCTGTAAGATTTGTCAGCTGAAGTTACTTGGAACACGTAATTTTGAGCTATCAGTAGTGCAAGAGAAAAGAAGTTTCATGACAGAAGAGATATATTCTGTTCAGTAAAACCTGCATATTTGGAAGGTGTTCAGAAAATAACAGTAGGATAAGACTGATTCTAATTCTAGAAAAGCTGACACAGAATCCAAATCTGAACACATATACTATAAAAAATAGAGAAATAAAGAGCTGCAAAAATAAAGATCATGCAAAAAAGTACTTAAGGAAGATGTACCTATGGAAAAACTAGTTTCTGATAGCAGAAACGTTTTACCTTAAAAGACAAAGACATAATAAGAGCTATAGCTGGGGGCTAGATGTAGGGACATCCAAAAGAAAACAAAGGAGAGTATCTGCATCTCACTCTGAGGAAGGGCAACGGGTTGTTCACTTGACTGCTCAGAGTCTAATTCTATAGTCTTTTATTGTGTTGAATTGAGTTCTCTTGAACATAATAGTAGTTAAAGCACCTGGCTTAAGTGTAGACACCTGTGTTCACATTTCTTAAAGCAAATCGGTCCCTTCATGTTTTTCTAAGGAATATTGTCTAGGCCAAGGAGATACAATTGACACAGAATTTTCTGTATGAAATCCTGTGTGGGCCATGCCTTTGAAAAGGTCAGATTAATCTATCATATCACCCCATGAAAGGCATGCATTTTCTTACAGCCTGGAGCTTTCCTTAATTGAGAGCTGTACCTACATCCGTAGTAGAAATAATAAAGAATTTTCTAGATACTTTGTCCAATGTATCAGCTGAGCTTTCAGGTTGTTCTGTGTATGCCTTGATAGTTTTGGTAACAATCATACATTTTTGCACTTACGTTAAAGAAAGGAAAATCTCAGTTTATCCTGAACCTTGTACTTGATTCAGACAGCTCCCAGTGAGCAGGGAGGAAGATGCACTTGTGTCTACTGCACAGGGCTGAGAATGCACAGGGTACCCTTAAGGACTAGCTGGAACTCCTGAGTACTGATGTGAGATTATGTAGAAGTCATATTCTCTCATGTTAATGCAGTGCAATGCCATTTTCTCTTTGTCTGAATAGTGAATACTATTATTTTCTTCTAGCTGATATGCAGTAAACTTCAAAATTTGCTGCTCTTGTATTCCTGTTTGGTCATCCCAGTGTGTACTTATATTCTTCATGGTATTAAAAAGTTAAAATTTCTGCCCGTAAAATTTACAGTGTTCTGTAAAGACAAATATGTAATGAATGTGTTTTCTGCAATGCTCTAAAATATATTAGAATGTAAAGGAATTCTTAATTTTACATTTAGCTATGACATTTATCTCTCTTCTTTTTAAAGTTCTGTATCATCTCTCTCTCTGAGATACCAAATGACTTCCACTGGAGCACAAATGTTGGTAGTCCATTGGAGCAGTGGGGGATTTTTTCTGGAAACTGTTTACTTGATCAGCTTTTGATTTATTACTATGTAAAGTGCTTTGAAGTATCTTGGGTATTAAAGAAGCTTAAGGAAAAGAAAGAAGTATTTATTTAGTTCTGTGTAATTTTGTGCACACATTTCCTAGGACAGAAAATTTGTTGAAAATATTGTAGAGGAGGTCAGTCTAGCTAATGACAATGGTTCCCTTGGGCCATACAAAAACCTCGATGACTAGATAACTAGCAGCAGTTTCTGTAAAGAAGTGAAAAGATAAACACTGTTTTAGTACTTGAAAAGTATTGCAAGCTTTTTTCAGTTCCAATAAAGTTAGAGAGAAATTGCAGGTCTCTTTTCACTTATGACATATGTATTAATCTCTTAGAATTTTGTTTATTCTGTTTTAGGAGAGTAAGTGAATCATCTCATCAGTTTTATGTTACTTCAATATGTTACTTCTCATTTTTAAAGAAAATAGAACCATTGTAATGTTCTCTAATCATTTACATAACATGTTTTTACAGCAGGAAGAAAAACATCCTCAAGCTATAACCTCTGTTGTCTACTGTGAAATTACTAGTATTTATTTAGGGTATGAAGTCTGAAAAATATAGTCAAAATTCATATCACAAGACATGGAGATTATCAGATGATCAAAATCTAACTGGATTAAAAATTTAGAAATGGCAGGCCTGTTACTTTGCTGAAGAAATGCTCAACCCTTCTCTCAGATGAGATATGCATGCTCTAGGACCTAGGCCAGGAGCTTAAATTTATAAGAAGGAAGATGAGTATATTTATATTTTAAATTCTGCTTCACAGTGTTGGCTTTTTTCATCCATTCTGTTATCAGGAAGCTTCTAGGAGTGTTGGTTTAAAATAGATACCCTGATTAAAATTAAAGAATCCAACACTTTCCCCCACTGCAACAATACTAGGTAAGTCTAGGTACATTTTAAAAAGGTTGAGGTACACAAACTATTTCACCTATCTAAAATAAAAGGAAAACCTGCCAGTTCCCTGACATTCTCTGTTTTATACAATAGGTAACATGTGAAGCTGAATAGAAAGCTAAGAGCTTGCAATGATATTGGCAGTACTTCTACTGCCCTTCTGAAAAAAAGGTAAAAGACATTGAGGACCCTCTAAATCATTTTACTACAGTAAAGAATAGTGGTGAGTCTAGACATAATTCTAATTTGTTGAGATTTCTTTAGATTCTTTCTTTCCCCAACAGTCCCTCAGGGGTCTCGGGTCAACCTGACTCTCAGAATGAGTTTCTCCTGATGAAAGAAACTTCAGTGGAGCTGGAAGACCAAGGCAACAAGTGATCATCTTTGATGCTCACAACAGCTCCCTCCAGTACGGTTTTTTGCACAGCAATGAAGTCAGGAAACTTTTCCTCAAGCTTGGACAGAAATACTATGCCAGGAATAATAACTAAACAGATTAAGTGCAGTAACTTTTCTGACTCATATGGCAGAACCATGCGGTGACACTCAGGATGCAATGCAACAGTATTCCATCTTTTAACTCACAGGCAGAGATCATTTCATTCACTCTCTCTATGTGGCATAAGGCAGTTTCATAGGCCATAGCAATACTATAAAGCCATTTGGACCTGAAATAAAGATTGCCCTAATCATGTGAAATTCTAACCAGAATTCTGCTGTAAAGTAGAAACTTATGCAAAAAGACGACTCCTGGAGAGCGGGGGTGGGGGGTCGGGGGGCGGAAAGTCAAAAATCCAGGTCATTGCCATAAATATTTAGAGAATTTTATGTATCAATCAAAGTCATGTTGCCTACCATCATTCTCATGTTTATCAGGCTTAACAGTCTGTATTTCCTGCTTGAAACAGTCTTGCTCTTAACGTGATTGGGAACTAAAGAAAACGGGAACTTTCTGCCAGCTTTGCTTCCAGTTAGTAAACCTATCTTTTACTGACAGAATTTTATATCACAAAAGTGAGATCTGTCCCTTCAATCCTGGAAATATGTGAATTGAAGAATGCTCTTTCGGAGTTTTTGTGTATATGAAAAGCCACATTGCAAACAAAAGTGTTCTCTGTGCATGTAGCTGCTCAGTCCATGAAAGATGGGTTCATGACGTCTGACTCTTGAACTGCAAATGTCTGCAAAGAGGATCAGGCCAAAGCATAATACATGAAAACAATTCTAGCTAATTGTAAATTACCATGAGCCAAATTTTGTCAGTATTTAGGAGTGGCTAAAAGACACATTCATATGTGCTGCACATTTGAAAAGTCTTGTTCCAAATGTAATCAGTTAGATAGAGACAGAACCTAGCAAACTGTGGCAAAAAGTCATCTACAAAGAGTGGTTTTTCCTATAGTCCTGGTTGTTCCTCATGGTGGCTTTGAAGACTCATAAACCCATCCTTCCTTAGCCAAACATAAGATAGTTGTTTTCAAATCAAACTAACTTTCATGCTATTTACCTTTCTTATGCTGCACCCAGAGTATCTTGCAGGCTGGCTTTTACACTAATAAAACCCAGTGGAAGGCATGATTGGGGACCATTAACCTTTAGCACACAGAAAGCTTAAGCTCAAGGAATATTTCTGAGCTGCCTCACAGGGCTTTGAAGCCAATGCTTCCATCCTTCATCTAAATTGCCTGAATTCATTTTCAGGGCTGATAAACTGTCAAGTGAATTATGAGACATAGGCCTTGGGTTAATTTATAGAAATGCTCCTTCACTGATGCTGAGTAAATCCACCTTTCCATTTTGAGTATACCTGATTCAGCCTCCAGAACTATCTTATTTTGCCCCAATACAAGCTCCAGATTTCAAACTCTTCCTTCTTCATTCGTAAAAAACTATTTTAATAAACAGAGTATTATAAGGAGCATTTTTCTATCATGTGTTTTACATTCCTTCAGATACCATAATAGCAATACAATATGTAAACAGATGGTCAATTTGGCTTATTAATTATTTTTTTAAAGAAGATGAGGAAGTATGTCTCACAATACTGCCAGCACTTCACCTGTCAAAAAATGAGTTCAAAGGAATAATCCATCTTTTATCTTCCCATATTCAATGGCTAGACAGACTGCAATTTATGCTTATCTGGCTAGCTGAGTTCAGAGGGAATTCTGTACAAGGAAGTTCTGTACTTGCCAGTTACATTTCAGTGTTAGGTTCTGGCTCTTTATTTCCATATATGTTCAGTATAGGTAATATGGAAGTGGAAACAACTTGGCTGTTCCTTTTTAATTAACTATTTTGCATATTTTATAAATGAGGGAGACAAGTACCTCAAGCTGAGATATTTAGATTGTATTCCCATGAAAATTGCTAACAAAAAAACAATCACTGACATGTTATGTTTACCTTTGGGTCTCTCCCAGATTGACATTTATGTTCATTTTTTTAATACTTGCATGATTGGACATTCAAATGTGTGATGATAAATAGAGTGTAAGTTGTCTTAGTGAGAGAAAAGTTGTGAACATATTTCTTTGGAAAGAGCAACACAAGTAAACTATTTACACTAGTTTCGGGGTGGATTGTATATGTCATTGTAGTCCCTTTGCTTCAATTTGGGTAAAATCTACTTACACTTCAATCTTTATAGTATATGCATGATTAATTCTCAAATCCTGTATCAACAAGATCCTTTTCATGGTAATGGTTGTAAAGACCTCGCATGTATAGCAATTATAGCATAATATGCCCCCAGAGAACGCTTAGATTTCTTAGTACTGTGTAAGCATCTTGTCATGGTTTAACCCCAGCTGGCAACTGAGCTGCACAGAGCCACTCACTCACTGCCCCTGGAGGGCATAGGGAGAGAATCAGAAGAGCAGAAGTGAGGAAAACTGTGCGTTGGGATAAAGACAGTTTAGTAGGTAAAGCAAAATCGCTGTGCACACAAGCAAAGCAAGACAAGGAATTCATTCACCACTTCCTAAGGGCAGGCAAGTGTTCAGCCATCCCCAGAAAAGCAGGACTCTATCATGTTCATTGGTGACTTGGGAAGACAAACTCCATCACACTGAAAGCCTGCAGCTTTTTCCTCCTTCCCTCAGAATTATATGCTGAGCATGATGATTTATAGTCAGCTGGGGTCAGCTCCGAGCTACTTATGCACCCCCTGTCTAATTGCTGATGGGGTGGGCTGAGGAGCAGGAAAGACCTTGACTGTGTGTAAACTCTACTCAGCAATATCTAAAACATCCCTGAATTATCAACNTATCATGTTCATTGGTGACTTGGGAAGACAAACTCCATCACACTGAAAGCCTGCAGCTTTTTCCTCCTTCCCTCAGCATTATATGCTGAGCATGATGACTTACAGTCAGCTGGGGTCAGCTCCGAGCTACTTATGCACCCCCTGTCTAATTGCTGATGGGGTGGGCTGAGGAGCAGGAAAGACCTTGACTGTGTGTAAACTCTACTCAGCAATATCTAAAACATCCCTGAATTATCAACAATTTCCAGCACAAATCCAAAACATAGTTCATACCAACTACTATGAAGAATATTGACTGTATTCCAGGCAGAAGCAGCACACATCTGAAAACATAAAAGTCCTGTGAATGAACAGGGTTTACCAGGCAGTCATGAACTGTAAAATAGGCTGATAGAAAGTATTTCTTGTTCAAAGAAGGGGTACTGTACCTATCACCATGTAACCTATAGTTCCTGGCCCCATTTTAGTTACTTCTTTACTAAGAATTTGCTGTTATCTGTGCACCCATTACAATTGTTTTCAGCAATGAAATAAGGATTAGTAAACATGCATCCTGTTTCCTTCAGTGTATCTTACTGAAAAAGCATCACATTGCTATGACATACTGCAAGCATGTAATGTTTGAAAGCAAAATGCATAGAATAGTAATGTAAACCCTTCAGAGGTCTTTAAACTTTGTTATATATTTGGCACAAAGAACTGTGAAGATCTGCAAGGAGAATTTTTTTTTTTCAATTAGAATACTTTGAAGCAAGTTACTTTTTTCGCTCTGTGTTTTTTCCTGACCTGAATAATTAGAACGGTAATGTGTTCATAGATCAGAAGTGCATCCTGAAACTTAATTCACTTAGCACCATAGACAATTAGTACTGAAATGGGAAGCATTGTTTTCCGAGGTCCTGATCTTACAAAGGGCACCATGTAAGAACTTGGAAAGAGGGAACTCGCTGCATGTGGAGGAGGGGTGTGGAAAGAGAAGGAGGAGGTGAAAAAGTTGTGATTTGTTGGTACCACTTACATCCCTACCATGGAAATGTCTGTACTGGTAGGCACTTTCCACTCCCTGCCTGCTGTACACAGGACTTGTCAGCTGTCCTGAATTTCTTCACTTTTCTTTCTATACATCATCAGAAAGCCATTCTGCCAAAACACAGATACCTTCAGACCTGTAGGGCCTTGATAGCCCCATGGTAGAGATGTTCTCTGCAGTCATAATACAAAGTTCCTACACACAAAATGACCCAGGTAAGACACACAGCTGCACATGCATGCAGCAAAGCCATCTGGTGAAAACCATTGTGACTTTACAGAGTCATGGTCACAGCCTCAGAGAAAGGACTGTTTCATCTCTGGGTTTTGTGTTGCTCTCACTGTTTTGTCCAAGATTAATAAACCAGAATATAATAAGAAAAATTCCCAAATATAATAAAGCTAGGGCTGAGCAGACATGCTTATTCTAACAATATATTTGTTTTCTTTTACCTTAAGAAGGTATATTGGAGTTATAAAGACTAAATTCACTGTGTTTTCTAACTAAGAAGAAAATGAGGAAAGGGGCTGAATATTTATTTCAGAATTGCAGTGTACAATAGTTAAAATGCATGACAAGCTACAGTCTTGCTTTCTAATTACTTAGTCCCTGTCACTTCTCATTAACATGTAAATCATGTTATAAACATAGTAAAGGTGGAGTAAAATATGTCCTGAGGGGAGGGGGCATACTGGAAAATTGCTCTGGGCAGTGTGGTGATGAGAGTGTTTCATTTGCAACTCATCTGTATTCCTCTCCCATGAGAAGCTGCATATATGAGATTTAAAGCAATCATATTTTCTTTGTCCTAGGCTGGAGTGGTTGTTGCACTTAAACAAATCGATCTACAGGTTTTGAATTATCTACAAGGAAATTAACATACATATCTAAGTCTATCAAACAGATTGAGAATTCATTTATGGAATAATTATATTCTTCTTTAAAAATAAAAATTTGTTTATGATTTCAGATGATAGTCCCAAAAATAAGAACACTGTTAATAAGATGCTTTGATTCGTAGCAATACACCAGCAAAAACCTCTTGGCCTCTTATTATATAAAACTGGATTATACAAAAATAAGACAACACTAAGAACATACAGAATTACTTATGTTAATTAGTGAAGTTATTTTAAAAATGAAGATATGACTTCTATAAACTCACTTGCCTTTTAGTATCTAATATTTAGTATTTCTAAGAATAATTGTTTCAAAATTAATTTATGCAGTACCATTAACACTTTTTACTTATTCAAAAAACTCAGCTGATAAAAAGACCTGTAATTTTATTGAGAAAATCAGTTTATGGATATGACTTGGTTCTTAATTTACTTACCTGTCAGTAACTGAATGATGAATAAGATAGAAGCAGAAGGTTTTCTTCTCAAACACTATGCTCAAATATGAGGATGAATACATACTTTTTTAAAAAAAACAAAAGTAATTCTGGTGCTTTTTTTCTCTGTGGACTACTATTTTGGAGTCCTTTATGTGAATCAGAAAACTGAATTTGGCAATTTCTCCTTCTTGCTGTAGTCAAATTTCACAATGGCTCATGAATAAAAATATTTGGATTAAGTATTATAAAGGAATGAGTGATTTATATGTATTTAGCATAGATAGTAACATGATTTAATTCAAATTTCACTGATCCGGTGAAATGTAGAAATAAGGATGGTAGATACACAGAAAAAGAGAGATGAGCACTTAATTGTTTCATTAAAATTAGCCTACAGCTCATAAGTATATAAATTATAGGTATATCATATTATACTCTACTTTTTAGCACTTTCTATGTGAGTATGGCATCATATACAAGAAAGAGATATTGGCAAGTGATTAGTGGACAGCTGGGACTTTTGGCATGAAGGATGTGCATTTCACACATCTAGAGCTTACTGAAATATTTAATAGTGAGGAAAAGATGAATCCTGAGAAAGGTGAAACACTTTATTCTGGGGAGAAGGATTATCTCATTCCCCAGCTTCTGCAGATTTTCATGGCAGCTGGTTTTCCTACACCATGCCTTGTTATCTGCCATTACATCCACTTACAAAGCACCAGTTGTATAATTTCACTAAAATGATGTATTCTGGTTAGCAATAGTGTGTGTAAGTGAAAATATCAGCTTTGAGCTACATTTACACTGAAATGATATGGACAATTTACTTGCCTCTGAGTCTTCTTGTTTCAAGAAGCCAGTACTTTTAGGAAGACATTGTATTCTCGTGTTTAGTGTTACCTTCACAGCCAAAAGATCTGGAGATATTTATTTTAGTGAATTAGTTGAAATTTTAGACAGTGCTTTGCAGTATATTTTCTAATTAGATGGCAATTACACTACAGTGGCTGCTCCCTCAGCTCACTGTGTGGTTTGCTGGACATATGGGGCTCTCAAACAAAATGGAGATAATGGTCACAGTGAACATTAAGTGAACTTTAAACTTCCTGATTAAAGCAAATTTAAGAGATTTGAGAAGATTAAAATTATGAGAGATTTTTGATGAGTGGAGATAGAAAAGGGATGGTATTCAGGATGGTTGTATGCGGGGCACATGGTCTGAAATAAAGTTAGTTGCCATTACAATTTTGGTAGAAAAAAAAATTTAAAAGTATTTTAAAAGTCTGTTGATTATTATAAGAATGAATTAAGCTGAAAGTAAGAAAGGTGATTTATCTTCAGCCAAAGGAGCCTGCACACAGACTTGCCACAGCATGGCAAGAATTGAAGTGGGGTCTATCATTGCACTGTGATGTTATTCCCTAAAGAGAAGGAATTTAGTCCATACCTGAGGCAGGGTTCTGGCTAAGGGGTCAGTCTGTAATTTAGCAACAAGCTGATGATAAGGTGGATTCACAGGTCCTCCTAAACTTGTGTGCTATAGTCACATAGGTGGAAATGTCTTTGCTCATAGTGGTAGGAAGAGGGAGGAGATGGGAACTGACAAGTTCAGGTTTCTCAGTGGTTATGTAAGACAGCACCAAGGCAGGAGGAGAGATAAGGCTGCCAGGAGGGTCATCAGCCTGGCTGACAGGCGGTTCAGCTGCACTCTCAGCCCAGGTACATCAGCAAAGCCCCCGTGGGGCTGACAGTTCTTCCCATCTGCAAGGGCAGCAGGCTCACAAATGCTGAAGAAATTGCAAGTCAACCCCTTTCTGAGCCTCCTCGGGGGCTCTGGGTCATGGAAGACAGTACCATATATAGAAAAAGATGCTTTTTAGCAAGGGTTGAGAAAGCAATTCACAAAAGCTCATGCTTTGTCCTCTGGCACTGCTATCCTTTAGTCACTCAATGGCACTTCAGCCTGAAGTCAGTTCCCAGATAGGTCAAGCTAAGAGCCCTGAGTGTTGATCACCCATTTCCTTAACCCAGTAGTTAGTTACCTACCATCACAGCAGCATTCCACCTTGCCTTCATTGTCCGGTAAAAGAGCCTGACTCTAAGATCAGGCACTTCACCTTCCCTTTGACTCACCCCAACCCAGTTCCCTAAGGGCATTTTTGCTCCCTAGAATATTATTCTCAAGTCACCAGCCTGCAGATCTAGAAGTCTGCAAACTCACTCAAAGATTTTGCACAGAGCATCAGGCATAGGGCCAGCAGGAATATGAGACCTGTTGGAAAATAGTAGGAAGCCACTGAAAAGGTGACAGTTTCCGTCAAAATAAAGAGAAGAATCTGGAGGAGTTAGCACAGAGGTACAAGATCCTTAAATGCATCATGTACTGAACAAGAAAACGTAGAGGGGAAAAAAGATTAGCACCAGAAGCAACCTTTGGGGCGTCTAGTAAAGGAAAGGGTGGGAAAAGGCATGATCACAGGATGTGGGTGGGCATTGCAGTGAATAGATTATCAATGGTGTTCTACAAACAATAATTATTTCTGCCTCTGTACTTGTCTTTTATTGCCTCTGTGGTTTCTTAGTGATTATTTTAAAAAATAATCAAAAGACCAAGTTGTATAAGAAGTATAAACAAAACCTGTTAGTTTCATTTAATGATAAATAGATAGGAAGAGTTAAGTAAGCCAGAAAATGGGCAGTTTAGAATAGTTTCCTGGTAACCAAAAAATTATGCGAAGCACAAAGCAGAAAATGAAAATTGAAATAGAAGGTGGGGAGGAGCTATGCACTTCGGTTAAATTTTTGCATTTGAATTCTGGCCTGTTATTAAAATTTTCTGAGCCAGACAGAAAATTAAAGGCAGCCTGGGAACAATGCTCAATGACAGTGACATTACCTGACAGAGCATTTCTTTGCATATCAGTTGTACTAATTGTATTCAAACTGACAGCGACAGTTTAACCCATTCACCAGGGGAATTGTCTTGCTGTGAGACCAGTGATCTATGTTTTCATTTAGATGTCAATCTAGCCTTGTGCTGTATATTTTAAAGGTAGAATTAGCCTTAAATAATTATACTAATATAATAAACATAATCTCCCCTTAAAATGTTGCATGACAGAATCTTAAAAAAGCAACTTATTTTGTCCTGCAGTAAAACTTAGAAAACTAAGGTTTTTTGCCCTTTTCAAAGCCAGGTTGAATGAAATCACTTCTTTCCTAGGGCAGTTTTCTTTATTTGATCATAAATGAAAATAATTTTGGGCATCAGTAAGCGCTTTGCCTCCACAAATATTCAGACTGCATCTTATATTTGGAACAACTGAAATCCTAGTGTGTGGGCCATTTTCCTCCATTCTGAGTGGGTTTTCATTTTTTACATGAGAAGCAGGAGACCCTATCAGGCTGGAAGACAGGAACATCAGATGAAAATCACTTATATACATCCATTTATTGCAGAAATTATGCTGCCCATAGAAAACTTTATCGTGGGTGGAAATGGAGAGAGATGAAAATCCTGTATGACTGGCCAAGCTCAGAGGGTTGGAAGCTGCTTTAGAAGCACATTCAGTTGTCCTTTGGAAACTGTCAAGCCTTATAAATGCTTCCCAGGCCTGTTTCTCTGCTTCTACAACACTGCTAGCTGCTGCAGAAAATATCACCAGAATAAATCTTCAGAAATTACACACTGCCATTGGGTTGTGCTGAAGATTATGGGTGCCAGAATAGTCCTTTGAAGTACAGCTAAAGTACTCACTAAATACAGTTATGGTGTGGAAAATTCAATGATACAGGATAGTTAGTCTATTGCTGTAATGTGTGAGCTTAATTGCAAAAAAGAAAAAAAAATAAATAAGAGAGAGGAGACAGGAGGGGAGAGGAGGGCATTATAGGTAACATGGTAACCTTCAGGGTCTGAAAACCTGTGGCTTTTAGCATACATCTGGTTTCTGCCTGGTGCTATTGGCTTGGGTGGTGAATAGTTTATATACCATGCTAAAATTATGGAAATGTGCCCCTTATAAAAGAGACTGGGCAAAAAGTTTGAAGACAATGCAAGAGAAAAAAAAAAATAAAAGGAAAGTTTTATGAAGAGATTAGAGAAAGAAGGAAATAACAGGTGGAGAAAAATAATGAAGATAGTTTGGGTTTTGCAGAAAATCAATATAGAAATGTTAGGTTAAAAAAAAAAAGTCTAGTAAACCCTTTGACATAGCACAGAAAACTACAGTACATCTGTCAATGTATTGGTGTTTTATGACAATTTTTGCAGAGCCATGCTATGAAGACAATATTCACCTGGCAGCCCAGACTCAATTGGTGTGCTGTAGATTTTTCTTTAGATGGAGTCTGATGTCTCTTTCCACACACCCTTGATAAATAAAGGCTGTAGAGCACTCCCGAAGCTTTTAGTGGAGATACTTCAGAATTTTCCTTGCTGAGAGATGAGGGAAAACTTAAGCCAAGTAAATAACCAACATGATTGTGAATAAATTTTTAACTGAAAGTAATGGACATTGATCCAATGGAAAGTTCTTTTAATAGACTTTGTTCACAGGCTCAACATTAATTTGATCAATGTATTCAACTCAGGTAAGGATCTGTGCATTACTGTATAGAGCGCAATGAGGCATCACGTTAATGTTTAACTACTGTCTAAAAATCCCGACAGATATAAAAATAAACACTATTAAATGCACGTATTCCCATGCCAGTCCTAAAATGAAAGACAGATGATTTGAACAGGTTTAATTTTATGTAACTTCAGTCCTGTTAAAGTGAGTTGTCTAATTTCATGCTAGTCACACAGGCTTCCTTTGCAGTAAATGGAATAAATAGGCGTAGCTGAAAGATAAATAATCTGGCCTACTTTAGAAGCTATTTTGGGATGAAACGTATTATCTTTTGGAGGTGCTTATTTCCCTTTGACAACAATGAAGAGAACCTTCAGTGACTGGCCTAGAGTAATAGATTTAACTTTTAGACCCCTAAAATATGGCATATCAGTTGCATCCTTTGTTACATGAATAAGGGTCAAAGTGTAAAACACTTGTCTGCAACAAGCAGTGTTTTCATCTTTTTTCACAAAACATGAATTGCTGTCTGTTAGTAATTCGGACATGGAGTAATTCAAGAATCATCTGCTTTGTTCTGCCTTTGTTTTCTCACTGTTATCTATAGCTCTTGCTGGTCTGTGTTTCAAAGGCTAATTCACAGATGACTATGAAGACTGTGAATATGATGTATTATTTTTAAGGTACAAGAATATTTTATGGAGGATTTATATTTCCATATTTTGTATGCTCCGCTGAATAGCATAGTAAAGTCAAAAATATCTTCCAGAATGAATTTTTTAACAAACAAAATGTCTTTAGATGTTTCTGAAAACTGTATAAAAATAGAACAGAAAAAATATCAAATATAGAACAGCACATAGGAATGCAGCTTATTTTGATAGATGACTAGAGATTGCTTATTCTTTGCTTTCAGCTGATTACTAGTTTAGCAGAAGTTCCCCAGAAGTTGTCCTGAACTTTTGTATCTGTATCCAAGCTGTGCACTTCTCACAGTATCACACTCATCTTCTGGACATTTTCCCAGTGTTATGTAGAAACATTCTTGTATAGGGTTGAAAATATGGTATTTCCGTAGAACATACACAATGATCTTTTTCCCTTTCAATGTTTGGAGCATGCTGTTGTGAAATGCTGATTGTAATGAGCCCTGTTGATTTAAGTAAATATTTGGAGTTCCATCTGAGCAGATCTCTTCACATGTGGCAAATGGCCTTGTCACAGATTGCCAATAAGATGCAGTGCAGAACATACACAATTGTGGTTCCAGTACATGCAGCTCCATGTAACTCACTGCAGAAACTGAAGATCTGCTTTTGTCATTTGCATGTGATCAGATTTTCTTATGATATTAATCACATTTTCCTGTTATTTTGAAATTACAAATTTCTGCTAAGTAAACTGTTCACTTTTAAATTATTTTTTAAGGATTTTATTTTACTGTTTATTATAGTAGCTTTAAAAATGGGAGCCACTGTTAGCAGAGCTACTCTATCATTGTGATGTTAAAGCTGTCAAGGACACAAAATAGCATCAAAACATTTTGACTGAGTACAAGTGACTGTGCTGTAGTGTTGAGACTGTGGTTTGCAAGTCAAGTGTCAGTAGAGGTAACTCATTAGCTACAAGGCTTTCAGTAAAAAACGTATAGTGGATTGGCAGTCATGTAATGTTTAGCTATATTCTCACAAGTGGGTTTTCTTGCAGGACACAGCTTCTCAAAAGGTTTTCTTCTAGGTAAGCAAATATCTTTATTTTTGAGCCCCCAGACTTCACTCTCCTCCTTGTTAAAACAACACCACAAAGTAGGACTCTTACCTTCCCAAAGTAGGCTAGGCCATGAGATGAAGTATGTTCTTGGAGAAGTGTTCACGATGTGCAAGTATCCTGGAAATTGCTGGCCTCTTGTTCCAGATCCAGTGTAAGAAGAGCAACAGGGTTTAATGAGACATGTTGAGGACCAGATGGATGAATAAAAATGCTGCACTATACACTGGACGGTCATAACTTGTGTAAAACAGATGATACTGTAGCTGTTTTGAACTAATGTTTTTCACTATTTTGTTTTAAATATGATTTCACATAGTATTTTCTTCTGAAGTGAAACCTGACCTGTATTTAAAACAGAAATGTAAATGGAGCATCTCACATAAGAGGTGTCTTAATAAAGAACACATGAGCAACTTCAGTTTTCTGCAGTCATTAAGAGTGCTGATGAAGAGTATATTTCCTCACCCTCTCATCGGACTCTATGTGTCAGTCATCTGGAGAAAAGTCAAAAGTGTCAGAAAGGTGGCAGTGAAAAAGTTTCTTGAGAAGGTTTGATGACTAAAAAGTGGATCTTTTCCTGTAAACTGCCATCAGTTATATGTAACATGTCTTCTGGTTTCTATATTCAGTGGTGAAAGTAACTGTGATTTCTCTTTTCATAAGCAGTAAGTTTATATCAAGTATTTCAAAGGTATTTTAGTGAAGAGAAATGAAAGCGCGATTTTTTTTTTTTTTTTTTATGAAGTTAAAGAATTTTGTTTGAATCCCTACAAGATTCCTTCAGACTTGCTGGGAATTTGAATAATCTTTGAGACTTTTTTGAGTGTGGAAAGGAGTATCAGTAGAAAAATCTTCAACTGAGGATAAACTATTTTATGTATATTGTATGATATAGATGTATAAATAGTATAAGAGCTATTGGAAGGTGCAGAAGCTACATCAATCATATTTCAGGCATATGGGAAGAAGATGGTTGAGGATTCTTTTTTTGAACTACATCTGTCTGAGAGGAAGATTCGAACAAGGCCATGAAATATTTACCCATTCAAATAATCTCAAATCAAATAGCAATTTGAGACAGGATATTAACTTTTTGGTTTGGTTTTTGCTTGTTATTATGTTCTTAAGAAATAAATAATTGCTTTTGAAAAATAAGATAACAAAAGGATAATAGTATTTCCCCCTGTATTTTCAGACTGTGATTTATTTTTTTAAGAACATCTATTAAAAATACCCTGTGATTTCTAACTTATTTTGTTTGAATAGACACTATTGAAGATTTTAAGTCATGTCCATGCTTTTTAAGCAAATCAAACATGACTCTGATAGTCAGAGATTACAGGAATAAAACTATGACTCTTGGGACACCAACACTAAGGGCATGAGACTGTGAAAGGCAGATCCCTTTCTAGCACTTTTTTATCCATCACCCTGAACAGTAGCTTCGAACATGGATGTTAAAGAAATACTGCTTACTTGTGTGAGAAAATTTGTCATTCATAGTCAGGAAGAATCTAGTCATCTTTTTGTGAGTGCACCCTCAGCAATTTTGTCAGTGACACCAAGCAGTGAGATGTGGTCGACATGCTGGAGGGAAAGGATGCCATCCAGAGAGACCTTGACAGGCTAGAGAGGTGGGCCTGTGCAAACCTCATGAAGTTGAAAAAGGCCAAGTGCAAGCTCCTGCATGTGAGTTGGAGCAGTCTCGAGCACAAATACAGACTGGGGGGACAAAGGATTATAAGCAACCTTGAGGAGAAGGACTTCAGGTGTTGGTTGACAAGCTCAGCATTAGCTGGCAATGTGCACTTGCAGCCCAGAGAGCCAACTGTGTCCTGGACTGAATCAAAAGCAGTGTCAGCAGCAGGTCTAAGGAGGTGATTCTTCCCCACTATTCTGCTCTTGTGGGACCCCACCTGGAGTACTGCATCTAGTTCTGGGGCCCCCAGCATGAGAAGGACATGAATCTATTGGAGTGAGTCCAGAGGAAGCCACAAAGATGATCAGAGGTCTGAAGCATCTCCCCTAGAAACACAGTCTGAGAGTGTTGAGATTGTTCAGCCTGGAGAAGATAAAGTTCTAGGGCAACTTTAGAGAACCTTCCAGTACTTAAAAGGGGCCTTCAAGAAAGCCAGAGAGGGACTTTTTCACAAGGACATGTAGTAGGGGGGTTGGCTTTAAACTGAAAGAGAATAGGTTAAAGTTAGATATTAGGAAGAAATTCTTCACTGTGAGGGTAAAGAGAGTGGAGACACTGGAACAGGTTTGCCAGAGAAGCTGTGGATGCCCCACCCCAGAAGAGTTCAAGGCCAGTTTGGATGGGGCATTGAGCAACCTGGTCTAGTGGAAGGTGTCCCTGCCTATGGCAAGGGAGTTGGAACACTAGATGGTCTTTACGGTCCCTTCCAACCCCTTAACATTCTATGATCTATCAGTTTAGGATTATAAAACGCCTTTGCAGTGTTTTGGTTAAGATCCTTAGTATTGCACTTGGAAAAAGAATTAAATATGTTGTGGATATCTGATTTTGTACTGAGATATTATTTTTTGAGAACTTAACTTATTTATAGGACTTAGTATCAAGGTAGGATACCGCTGCCAAAAAGGCCAAAAGCCAGAGAGGTTAAGATGTTGGCAATATACTGATTTAATCAGTACCTCTTAGCATGACTTAAAATATAATGGAAATTACAGTGTAGGAAGACAAAATAACCAAATAAAAGTCTTGAGTGATGTCTCATATTGCTGGAACATCAGTGCTACTTCTTACAAGGAAGTAGCAATATGTCAACAGTGTACCTAAAGTAATCACAACCCCAGCAAACTGTGTTTTGACAAATGAGGTGGGATTCGTTTTGTTTTGTCTTGTCTTGTCTTGAATAGAAGCACTAGAAACATGTACTGCAAACCACTAGCTCTGCTGGAAAAAGAGGAAATAGTATTTCCAGGATGCTTTAAAGTACAATATATCCAAGTCAAATGAAATATTAATGGTCTAGATATCTACTGGTATACCACAGTTACACAAACAGACATCAAAGGATTTCCTAGGTTATAAAAGAGCTGTACTTGTGATTGTGGAAATTGAGATTACATCTGGAAGAAAAGCATTCTGAATTTAATAAATAAATAAACAAATAAATAAATAATTTGCATTCTCTGAGAATGTGCTAATAGGAGACCTCTATACAAGTAACTATGAAATCAGCAAGGATGTAAGATGGATTCTGTATTTAAAATAATTCACAAAATTACTGTGTGAGCTAATTAAAGAAGACTAGAGGGAGTTTTATTGCTTGGGGTGTTGGAAATTAGAGTGGATGAGACACTAGGGGGCCTGTTCAAAAACCTTTGAAACCTTTTGAAGTCATCAGAAGCTTGTCCCTTGAATTTCAGCAGTTTTAGAGTCAGCCACAGATAGTTGTGCTAAAGGAATTATTCTCCATTCTTAAACTATGCGATACATCACCTGAAAGTGTTTTCCATTTTCTGACTTAGACATTTCTAAATGTAGGAATATATAAACACTTATATTTTTATCTCTCAGAATGAAATTAGTTTCATTATGAATAGAAAAGAAGATAGATTTCTCATTTATATGACATAAAGTTATATATTTCCATATGTGTCAGTAGTCATAAAGGATATGAATTCTGTTCTTTGCTAAAATTCAAGGCCTTTTGCTAGCCAAGGTACACAGAAAGCAGTAAATTTTCCAAACATAAAATTAATGCTGAAGAAAATTTGGTAAGTGAATTGGGAGTCAATAAGAAATGTAATTTCTCATCATCATTACTAATTAATTAGTTGAAGAAGTGTGGACTCTAATATGGAACCTAACAGGAAGGAACCATCTATTTCCCATAACTTTTTCATCAGGTATTCCAACATTTTAGAATAAAATTTTTAAAATACTTTAAAATGGATGAGTACATTCCATTAGACCTGCATATTCATAACTCAGTGGGGTTTTTTTCAATAAAGACCAGAAAAGTCATGTGAAATTTAACTTCTACCCTTGTAAGTCTTGCAGAACTGTGCTATACGTCAGAATAACAGTGTTGAAAATTCTCAATTTTCCTTGAAGGTCTAGACTCCATGAGGCTGTTTTGCAGATATTTACATATATTTATATTTGCATGCGTAGGTGTGCTCATGTGCTCCCTAAAAAACCAGCTGTGTGAAATTACTCTTTCAATACTTAATGTAACATCAGAACTGGATGAAAGTGCTAGCCATGGTTTTTGGAAATCAGTGTAAATCAGTGTAAATTCTGACTCTCAGCTGTGCCATACTGGCTAACAAAATAAACTGGAGGAGAGCCAAACCACTGGCCAAACACCAGCGCCTATTCCTGTGCCAGTGCCCAGGGGGATCTGCCTGAAGGAGTTCGCTCTGGAGCCATGCCCATGTGAAATGATAGCAAAATGAAAGTGCCTTGTACCTGCTCACTCCAGACCTCTTCTGAAGTAGATCTGCTACAGAACTCCTAACTATTCCACTCCTGTCTAAAGTGTCATTAATGTATACGTCTATATAATCAAATTTCATACCTTCTAGCACTCTAAGAAATGAGACTAGCATATCCATTTTTAAGGTCATTAAAAGGTGACAATTTGGGATGCCTTTTATATAACCTAAAGATCAGAGCTAAGTTTGTAGCCTTTTTTTTTTTTTTTTGGTCATAATTTTCCACTCTGTACAGTTACAGCCTCCAACTAGTTTCTGATTAGGTGAAAATTCCATTGGTTGACCACCATTCATCTGTATCTTCTTTACTAAATTAACTGCTCATGACTAATAAAACACAATGACCAAATATATCTGTCAATCACTTAGAAATAAAATCCCCATCACTTCATATAGATGCTTTTAAACTTTTTAAAGCAGCTTTCAGATTAAAATGGTGCTCTAAAAACATACCTGTGAGAAGAAACAAATGGATCTTAAAATAGTCTAAGATCTGTTTTAAATAAAGTCTTTTCCCTCCCCCCCGAGTTATCAGAAAAAAGAATTTTAGTTACTGAAACTTGAGTACATATTTAGAATACCTAAAAAATTTCAGTTTAAAAACAGTCAAAGTTGATCTATTGAAATTTACAATTTCTATTTATCCTTGAGTGATGAATTTGTGTCTCTAAGGCTTGAATAATCCATTCAGTAGACTCCACTCAAGGAAAACCAGGTAAACAAAGAAGTGGAACTGAAATCCAAAACAATGATGTTTTAAAAATACCTATATACATCATTTAATTGTAGCAGCAGAGGTTTTACTGATTGCATTTTATTATATCTGTATTTCCCAGTAAGGAGTAAACAATAGCTTTTTTTTTTTTCTCAGAGATTAATGACATTCTGCCCAGGCTGTTACAAATTAGCAAGAAACAATGTAAATTGATGCAGCATCACTTCAGTTCTGTAAACTTGAAGCTAGTCAGAAAAAAAAAAAACAATTTTCTGTCTATCATGACTAAAGACAGAATTAAAAATATCTGCATCTTTTGAAATAAACTGAAATATGGAATGATATAAATTTATTTTTAGTGATACCGTATGAAAGTATATGTTTATGTTTGTGGTTCAAAGAATGAAATTAAAATGCCAGTGCTGTTCATATTTTTTGGAAAGAAAGCTCAACAGTAACTCTTTTAGAATTCTAATGACATGAAAAAGTGGTAGTGAACCTAGGATAATTCTGTAAGAGAGGCCAGACACTCAGTCCTGACAAAACTGGTTGAAAGTCATTCTGATCTTTTGGCTACAAACAGTCCCCAGTGAATAGGATTTGACATCAAATTTTGTCAGTGACTCAGTTTATGTAACAAAACCATTACAGGCTAGACAGAAATGGCATGCTCTACTTTGGGAAAGCTTAAGGGGAAAAAAGAAACTATAGGCATTGCATAATTTCTCTTCATATAAGTTACATTAAGGATGGACTTCATACAGTATGCAATCCTTGCAAAAACCCCAAGACTAACAGTCCATGGATTGGCAACATCCAGTCAGAGTCTGGATAAGTGCATAATTGAGTACTGACATCAGAGAGGGCATGGCAAATATATTCCTCTCTTTACCATAGTAGAAAGGACACCACGATGAAGAAGCTGGGTTTGATAAAAGATTCTCATGTCAAAACAAAGTCCCAACAATTTTTGCTAGAGTTCAAAGCAACACTGCAGTGTTTTCCAATAATGGGAAAATAAATCACGTCACAGAATATTGTTCTGTGTTGTCCTTGAGTATTGTTAATTATTTTTTCTTTTGTTATCTAGCAATAAGAGACTAGAATGAATCTTCATTTAATATGAGGAATATATTAGTATATCTTTCTGAGGTTCTATTTTCTTCCATTGTGTTTCAATATCTAAAAGCTACTGTTCTACTGAAAGAAAAAAAAACCACCAAAAACAAAACAGAACTGCTAAAACTTCTATAATTACAAAAATAACAAGAAGTGGTAGTCATTTAGAGTATCAGAAAGTTTTTACTTTTACCCATGAGTTTTTTATCTCCACAGATAAGCCTTAAATAATACTTTTTGAGTATTTATAGAATATTTTCTTCTTCAGAAATCAAAATACTGTGAAAAGATATAAATCAGGAGTTCCTTGTGGAGATATGAATCTCAAAATACAGTTAGTAACATAAATTTCCTGAGGTCACACAGAAAGTTGAAGATTTATGAATAGACCAGGCATCTTATTGATAATTTAAGACTTCTTGTTAACCAGAAATTGATTTTAAATTCATTAAATATAGGATTTTCTCAATTTTTTGTGTGACAAAAAAGATTTCCTGTGTAGATGGGGAACCAATTTCAATGCCATTTATTGCTTTACAGAAGTTTCATGCTTTTTTTAATGAGACATGAAGCTCTTTTGCATCATCATTGAAAGGCTTAGATCTTAAAAGGTCAAGGTTAAAGTAGTTTGCATATGACTACCAGCAAATTAGAGGAATCTAGATATTAGAAAAAGTTTTCTATGGTTCATGGACTGACAAAGTTTAGATTTTATTTTTATTAGTGCAGTTACTGGCAGCAGAGATATTAATAACCATTTGAAGAGTTATAGTTATTTCAAAGTTTCAGTAACATTTAAAGATCTATTTTGCTGTTTGATATCAAAGCATAGAAAATTCCTGACCCAAAAAGCTAATTTCTAATAAGGCTTATAAGAAAATGATAATAGTGTCTTAGAATATGACATCCAAACAAATAAATGTAGAGATTAATTGTATGTCAAATTTCCTCCAGGGCCCACATCAGTGAGTATGGAAACTTTCTAATGCAACTTGAGTGATTAGGTTTTGTAACTTCATAAGTTATTTCAAAATTTATTTTCTGTGAGGAAATGCTATTTATATATGAAACAAATTGGATGGCAGAATCCCTATGCAGAAAGGTGGAAGCTTATTGACAATATGAAACTTATATTTAATTATTTTACTCTTCAGCCATTCTAAAATCTAAAAAACTGCAAACATAAACATTTATTTATTGCATCAAAAGTTTTAAATCAATTTACTCAAGGAAGGTAAATTTAAATTCCGAATTAATTCTGCAGAAATGTCTGTATGATTCAGGGAAGAAAGGAAACGGAAAATAGTGGAAAATGCATAACTTCTCAGTCATCAACATTGGTTGATGATTCTACTAGTAGTCTTATAAATTCTTTTCATATGAGATTTATGCTTAGGGTACTAATAATTTCAAGTTAGATCAAGCATTTATTTTTGCAGTCTTCATTTACAGTGGGCTGTTGCCATTTGCACTTCAATATATAATTGCTCCAAAGAAGAAATTTCTGGATAAACTGATAGATAACAATATTTTGTGAGATTGTAAAGCTTATTACTAGTTTCTGTTGACTATAATAATAAAAAATCCTAATAAAAAAGGTGAGGGAATTTTAGAAAATTAACTCCATCAAATAAGACTGTCTTGGTGCACATGTAATCGGTCAGATGTTTCTAACATTCCTCCTCAGCAATGTAGTGTTATTTGCACAAAGATATTCCTCCAGCTTTAGACATTATCTCTCTGGAAATTAGTAGCTGATAAATTAGGTGCTGATGGGGAGCCAACAGAGTGCAGTCAACTGTGAGTGTGAAGATAGCACTATTTGCATTACTTATAATTCATAAAGAATTACAGGACGCCCACGCATCTGACATGATTAGAACGCATGAACAGTAGATTAAAAATCATTCTGTATTAAACATACAAAATGAAGTGGAAATGAAAATACATTTTGGCCATTATAAGGAAGTGATGTTTGTTCAGTATTTCCCAACTGCTGTCTGTGTTTCTGTGCCAGCTGTCTTTTCAAGCAATAGTAAGCTTTACCTTTCTGTTGGAATTCTCTGCCTTTAGATTTCAGTTAAGTTTATTGCCTAGGAATTACATTAGATGGTGTATTGCAAGCCCCAAGTCACACTGGAGCTGACAACTCAGAGGTGATATTTCTCCTTGGTTTGTTTCTCATTTTTAAGTCACTTTATGTGAATTTCTAATAGGAAAGGTTATTATTGAAGTTAATGCATCAGTCTTAAAGAGTGGTAGAATGTATCTGAATCTTTATATTCTGATAAGCAAATGTAAACATACCTGTCTTTAAATAACTACAGATAGCAATGTATGTTCAACATTGCAAAAAACATGACAAGAGAAATCTAATAAGGCTGGAAAGATACATGTCTGGAAGTTGGTGTGAAAACTCACAGGAGTCAAAGGGAGACTGAATGTATATTGGATCAGCACCATGCTCCTGTAATCACAATATATATCCTGAAGTGTGCTACTGCTTTCATTTAACGCAGTTTTCACGAGCCCTGAGTTTCCCCTTTCTGTGAACACTTTCAAGTCAGAAGTTCACTGGCATTTTTTTGACAGAAATCTGATTGACATAGATATATATATTATCTTTTTAAACAAAACATTCAATCTCTACAATCAGATGCTTAAATTCTACTAGACACTTACCCTGATACTTACATTGGTATAGTGTCATCATCATGGCTAGGCTTCGCGAACGAAGATTTAGGAAGGGCTCTACCCACGCTTGCTACAAGCGCGCTGGTGGCTGAAAAGGCCAATGCGCGATAGGCAAGTCCGGTCGCAAAAGGCACAGTGGAAAGTCTCCACAGGCTGTATTGGCGAGGCACGGTTCTTTTTGTGCTGTCTTTTTATTTTGAGACTGATCCCGCATGTGGTCTCAAAGGAAGCAGCAGCATTACAGATGGTGTGCCTCCATGCCTCCCGATTGGAGGCCAGAGNTTGTACTTTTCTTCAGGTGTTTATTGCACCAGACTCTTCTATGGAGTTTTCCAAAAGCTCTGTATGCCTTTGCTAACCTGTTGTCTATCTCTTTGTCAATCTTAGCATCTGAGGAAATGATGCTTCTCAGATAGGTGAACTGCTGGACTGACTTAAGCTCTGATTTGCCTGTGGTGATGTGGGGATGGTGAAAGACTTCCTGAGGTGCAGGTTGATAGAGAACTTCCGTCTTCTTCAAAATTCCACTAAAATCCCACTGATTTTGGTATTTTTTCATGAGTAGACACAATCAATCATCTGTTCACTCTGCCTAGGATCCTTACCACTGCTTGGCTGTGGTCCAGGTGGCAATGTTAGAATGCTGAGCCTGAAGTTTTATACCTGTTTCAAAACTACAGAGCTTCTAGATCAGGAGGTAATAGAAACAGTAATTTTGTTTGATTTGACAATGTCTGTCATACTGTTTGAGCAGAATTTTTCAAACACTCTCCAGGAAAGATCAAGAGCAGCCGAGGGGATTGCAAATTAAATCACAATAGTTAAGGGTTAGGCATACTTAGCTTCTTAGAGACTTAGTTAGCATGATAACAGAAGAAATTTGAAGATGGCAGATGCAAAATAAAGAATACTAAAATATTTATTTGAATTATCCATAAACCTCACTGGACCTAAAGATATTGAAATTGCTCCTGCTGAGGAACAAGGTACCATTCCAGGGAGATTTTTTTAATAATTCTATTTAGTGCACAGGAACTTTCAAATAGACAATGATATTAAAGTGATCAAAGACCAAGTAGAAAATAATATGGAGAGTATTCAGCATCATCAGTTTAAATTTCCTGTGCTAAATTTTATTTATCTCATTTTAAAAAGAATGGAAATATTTTGGAGAGCAAAATAAATAGGAGCAGAAGGCTTTTAAAGTCATGAAGAGAGCATGAGAAGTCTGAAGGTAACTTGTATAAACAACAAGTAAGATGTAATACGTTAGAAGCACTGGCAATGTAATGATAGCCCTTATTGTATCTCTTATCTTTATACCAAACAAAAAGACTAGTCACTAAAATTGAAGGGAGTTACTAATATTGAATGACAATGTGATTAATTATTTTCTATTGTCCTTTCCTTTGCATGATGTTGAATTTGTCTGTGAATAAATTGAAACTCAGAGTTTGAAAGTATTAAAAAATACAGCAAGAGATACATGTGGCTGAAGAATACTCATAGTCATGCCAGATAAAGCATGTCCTTTTGAAAAGGGATACAAACTCATAGATTTCTGAATTTAGGACAAACCATTAGCTAATGGCATTATTTTGCCTATGGGCCAATTGCTTCATAATTGTCAACTGCAGAGTTCCTTTCACCTTCATTTGAAGCACGGGGTGGTGGCCTCTGTCAAAGATGTGATAGTGAATTAGATGGATAATTGGTCTGATTCTTTATGACAGCTCAAATAATTCTATGTAAAGTCAAAGTAAAGGAGAATAAATTCAAGCTCCTACATTTGTCTGAAGATGAAAGCAACTCTCTAGTGTGGTGGATATTTGGGGGGGCAGCTAATTCTTGCAAGAATTTCTGCTACATCTAAATAATACTGAAATGAGAATTTCTAGAGATTGGGCCAAAATGCAATTCATTATAGAAACAGCTTGTGCTAATTTAAGTTCTGGAAAAGGTTTAAAGTTGTATCAGCATTACTACTTTTGCCCCATTCGTCCAGACAAAATGCAGCAGTAGGTATGATGATGTCCACTCTCATATCTGAGCCAGCTTGCACTTGACCAGTGAAATACATGTGTGGGGTGCCATTTCTGCTGTATGTACTTATCCTTGTGGAACAAACATCTGGCAATGAGTTATAGACATCTAGCAGACTGGTTATGGACATTTTAAGCCTTTTTGGTCCATTAGATTGACAAGATAAAAATAGATGTAGCTACCTTTCAACATCTACATGATTACCAGATCTGTATAATGAAGTCATCTGTTCATTAGAGACATAGCAGAGTAGTGCATTTTTATCCTGAAGGGTGCTTGAAAGAAAGAAGAGTCCTTTCCTTCTTTCTTGGCTTGCTTTTGGCTTTCAAGGAGAGTATGCACAAACAGCCCTGAGTTATATTTAATGAATGCAACAACAAACTTTTCTTCTGTGCAATCTCTGTTGCTTAACAAGTACATCAGAACACAGAGAACATTCTGTTTTTCATCCATGTTGTGTTGCTTTTTTGTGTCTGTTTTCACGGTTTTGGGCAGCTGTGATCACTGGAAGGACAAAATGATGATCACAAGATGAAGGGAAGCTTAGAAACAGAAAAAGAGACAATGTTTCAGAGAGGAAAAAGAATATATGAATAAAAAAAGAAAAAATGCCAATACTCCTTGTTCTCAAAACAATGTATCTCTTATTTTTGATAATGACTAATATTGGAGCTCTGCACTCCTCTAGTGTTACCTTCGGATAGGAATTGATTACCTACTTTAAACCACTTCTAAAAATTCCAACACGATTTGGTTAGTAAAAGCCTGCTATGTAAAAAACCCAGAGAACAACATTTTCTTGATAGGCTGCTTGTCAAATGACAAAAGGAGTGAGACTGTAGAAATACGAGGTCAAATGGTCTTGACCATCATGGATTTACAGCAGTAGTTTTTAGAGTAGCACTTAGCTCCTAATCTCTAATGCCAGACACATAGTGAGATCTTGAACAAGTAATGAATTTTGTTTGTGTGCATTTCTATACATAGCTGTGTGATGACCCTTACAACCCTTGGGCTTTTAGGGGCCATGGGGCACCTGGGGCATCTTTAAACCTCATCTAACTTATACAAGTCTTCCAGGATGTCAGACAGGGTCCACTGAATCAGCTCTTCTTTGGTCAGCTGACCAGCAACAAGTGCTAGTGGGTCACCAATGAAATCAGAAACACATTAGATGGATTTCTTGTACTGGATGAGTAGTCTGAGAAAAGTGCATGGTATGCATGAGAGATGGAGTAAATTTTATGCATTAAGCTTCCCATCTTTTTATGTAACATCTGCTATTTTTTTGTTTTTCTCGCACTTTGGTTAGTTGTTTGTTAAGTCATATCTTTAGCTAGATAGTGTGCCTACAAAGCATAAAATGGTAAAGAGTCCTCTAAGCAAGAAGATGGGAGCATTTTGCTTTGCCTTGCTCAAGATGTCGCTTCTCTGGAATTACTTTCCAATACCCAAAAATGCAGGCAATTCCAAGATGAAATGTTAGTACAAAATATGCCAGTAGCTCCCTACACACAGGTAATTTGGAGGACACTGCTTTAGCCAGAAATCAAAGTGATTTTTTTAAGCTTATCATGGGATTGCTTAATGCATTCGTTTGTCAATGCATTTATTTTTAGTATTTTCTGACATTAGAGGGCTAGTAATTGAAACAAATCCTCCCACTGATTTGCCCCTATTGTTTCACATAGTGCCTGGATTTTTCTGGGAAGGTCTGACCAGGAATTGCAGTGGTATGAGAGGCTGCTTAGCTCATGCAGTTGAAAGTGGCAATTCAAATGTCAAGCACTGAGTGAACGACTGATTTCCATAGTTCCATAATTAAGTCCTTTCTTAGGCATTTATAGTTCAGCAATGCAGCCTTTCTCATTTTGTGGTCCCAGGTGTGAGAAGCAGCTGGTTGGCTGTACTTGAGTGAGTGACCAGCTGTGCCTGGCATGTAATCACGCAGGAGAAAATTGCAGTGCAAAATGTACACTACCTAAGAGAAGATACTGTGTCCACAGGTTGGTACCACAGCCTGCCCCATAAAGCAACCAGATGAGCTTCTGCTTTTCAGACAAATGAATATATCAGATGTAGTAGCTCCACAGACTCTTTTACCTCTCCTAGTGCAGGGATGGTGCAAACATCAGATAAGACCCATTGGAGAACTCAAAATTACATTTCATGCCTAGACTGGATTAGATATCTATTTTACATATAGGTATATACATACATTTTGTGTCTGAATCATGCAAGTTGACATCCATGTGTAAATGTTAAAAATCTACTTAGAAAGCACTGAGATAATAAAGTCTGAATGTGAAAAGAATTAGATTCATCCTAAACAAAAGAGTTGTATTTAAACTTGCAAGTGCTAATATGACTAGAAAAGAAAAAAAAAAAGTTTTTATGTAATTTTTTCAAGTTATGATAACATGTCTTTCTTGCCATTTTAGGAGAAGATACAATTATGATAAATGCCAGATTCTGTATTTTTCATTATCCTTGGTTACAAATGCTGGTATTAAGGTTGACTGATGTACATTGCACAAATATGATGCTTTAAACTATGGACCCAAACACAAAGGAAACAGTTTCACGTGGCAGACAGGAGTGAGTAATCCTGGACAACCACAGGCCTACCAGTAAATACAACCTTCAGGGTATACAGTTTTGTATGCTTGCTTTATTAGACATTCTCTAAAAGAAAAAATCCTTCTCAATGATAAATGCCCCGGTTGGACAACAACTACATAGACTGATAAGGAGGCTGGAGAATATACTTACTTCCAATATAACTCTTCACAATCCAAGTTTTTAGACTTACCTACAGTATGCATATGCAAAGCATTCAAACATCATTTTTCAATCACTTGTAACATGAAACAGCTTAAAATATGTTTTTGTTTGTTTTGTTTGTGATCTTGGTTCACAAGATTACAAGAGTTTCAGCAAAGTTCTAATTTTAGAATGGTAAGAGACATAATTTAAATGTTGAACAGGAGTCATAGTAGCAAATAATGGATGAAAGGCTGTTTTGTGATAGGTGGATGAAGAAACCTGAATTTCTAAAGGAGAAAATGGTTGAAAACAAGGTTGGAAATAGTAAATAAGTACCAGACATTGATAGATCATAGGCTTAGAAGGTTCTGAGCAGAAAGAGATGGAGAAGATGAATGATTCCGAAGGAGGTCAAATGCATCCATAGAGACATGAAAAAAGAAACAAAGCAGACTGATGACAAGGTTGAGCAAGTGGTAAATGGATGAGCTGATCCATGACTGAAACTCAGTGTGGGAGGTGGTGCTGAGGAGTTGAAGGGGATGTGATTGCAGCTGTACCAGTTACCCAATATGAAAGACAAGAGACTTGAGTAGGTGAAGAGTTAAGGAAGCATTATTTTTTTTTTCTTAATTTTCCTCCCTCTGTGTAAACGTTGAAATATTATGTGTCCTATCTAATAGGCTCTGAACTTTGGCCATGTCCATAATGTAACAGAGAGAGTTGAGAAATTGTTTGATTCATAATGCTTTTTCCTTCTTCAAGTATTCACTTATATGGATTTAGATTTATATATCTAGATATATATTTAAGGAGATTGAAGCCAGTAAGATAAGTTGGTAAACTGCCTGCAGTTTTCTCTTCTTATATTAAACATGAATATACTGAATGCTAAAGCTGTCAAAATCACACAATCAAGGCTGAGACACCATTGTGGAGCTGCAAGCTCAGGAGCTTATCTTTTTGAGGGCTTAAAGAAATTAGGTGAATAAAGCTGATCCTGGAAGAAAGTACCCTTTTTATGTGGATGAATGGGGTTTATTCATTATGGGCAGCTTTCTTTCCATATGATGAATATAGAGGCAAGGTTGATTTGAGTTCTGATTTTAAAGAAAACGTCCTTATCTGAAATGTGGAGGAAATCATGTTAACAAGGTTTGTCCATTGACACAAATGAGTGTCATTTGGCTACAGGAAAAGACAAACTCTCTTCTCCTGGGATGCATTCTTGGGGACTCTTCAGAGACTTTAAAAATGGTTGTAAAAGTGAATTGGCATCTTTTGCAGAGTATCCATAGTCCTTACTATTCTCCCCTAGTGTTTTTTTCATCTTTTCTATATTCCTAGATTAGAGAGAGCAGATATAAAAGCATACCAGTATAATGGGCCCTATGGTTTTCTTCTGAACAGAGCCAGAAAGAAGCACTTTACTTAATGTTTCTTTATTAATTCCAGAGTTAGTATCCTAAAAATGGGCCTGGGAAACATCCTAGTCTTGCTAAAACCCACCACTCTGAGACTGCTTGTGCCCCACGATCTCCTGTGCCTCTGTTGTGGTTGACCTCCCCACATGCATTCTTGTGAGCTATGCTTTTACTTCTGTAAGTACGAAAAAGAAAAGGATTCAGTGGGGCAAGTTAGTAAAGGCAAAATTTTAAAATATACAGCAGCTTATCCTGCAAAGATAAGTGCCTGACAAAAAAAATTACAGCAGCAATAAAAGTGTCCCAGTCTACAAAGCTAATGATATCTTTGGTAATTAAGATACAAAGCTAAAGTAAACATTGCAATTTGTAATACATAGCAGAGCTGGTGGATTGCTTTTGTCGGTTCTATTTTCTTTCTGAGTAAACAGATAATAAGTTCATGGTTTAAGTTGAGAACAAACTGTATTACAACATTAAGTCCTTAATTATTTGACCATTTGGAGTACAATTAAATATCTCTAAAAAGTCATTGGTAGTTTAGTTAGCATTCCTGAGTTTTAAATGAAAAACTGAATGATATTTTAAATCTAATTTACTTAAACAGCCAAAACAAATCTTGCTGTGGCTGTGAATACTTACCAAAGTTAATCTCCACTTGTGCTTTTTATAAATTGGGAAAACCAACTGGTTTCAACCTCTTATTTAAACATGAGGTTTTTTAACTGGTAGTGGACAGACACCACTGTCTTATTGAAAAGCATGCTTGTTGTCAAAAAAAAAAAAAAACAGTGTAAAAACCTACTAAAACTTTGAGAGAACAGAAGGTATGGCAGTAATTTTTTATTTAGATTTTCTTTCCTGCAAATAGTTGTGCAGACTTTTCAGCTAGAGAGTTGAATGATCTGTAGGCACTTTCAGTTAATTGACTCTCATGATTAAATAGTGAGACCATCTTTTTTCATCCAGTTTCTATTTATTCTGCATTGTCCATCTGGAGTCATAAAAGGAAGAGAAACAAAATGTTCTGAAATGTGTTCATAGGCATGTATCCGTGATTTGGTATATTTTTGGCATAATAGCCCATTTTGATGTTACCTGATTACAGGAGAAATATGCATTAGTATCTATCTGTAATTTGATTTTATCCTGATCCCATTTCCTACAGGGTTATATTTCAATCTGTATTTCAAACTGTGTATGCAGCAAAGCTGTCTGGCAGCAAAGTCGATAGAGCCAAGTAGGTATTTGCTACCAGGTAATTTGATCCTTTACCTTCAGCACCTTTTGAAACCCTTCTTGTCCTACTTTGCTGTCATTTACACCTCACAAGCGAATGTGTAAGTCATCAGTTATTCCATGAACAGTAGTAAAAAACAAAACCTGTCTGAAGATTGAGGGAGCTGTATAAATGCATACTGTATTTTATTTTTAAAAGAGCACTGAATAACCCCTGAAAGATGAGGGGCCATATTTTTTACCTGTACAATGCTTACCAGTTTTTTGGCTGATGGTTGAATTTATTTGAATTTATTTTAATACAGAAAAAAAACCCAATATGATAATAATGAATTTATTTTGACTTAATTGACTGTATCTGTAATGTGCCCTCACCCAAGATCATAGAAATATATCAATATATCAATATGCTAACAGTTTGACCCTACTACATGCAAAATTTCACATTTAAATAGTTTCTGTGTTTAAGTACAGAGACTTTAGACAGTTTAGTCCCATGAAAAAGCTATATAGGATGAAAGCAGAAAAAAAATGGAAATTGAAATCAGAATGCATAAGCTGAAGATACTGGTTAGAGTTGCTATTTTAGCCATACACAAATAGAAGTCTGAACAGAATAGTCCTGTCACTGAATTTTGAGTGGGCAAGTGTGAATAATGGCTATTTTTCCAATTTTGTCAAAGCAACCCAGGGTAGTAAGAGCAGAATATATTCTCAGTATAAATGGCTATGACAGCCCCAAACAGGCACCCTAATGTGGTACCCACAGCTGTAGTCAACAACTACTGCAATCTGTCCTCTACAACACCTCTCTTTATTTTCCATTATTTCACGGCTTGAGGCACCACCAGGCAAGTTGCTTGCCTTCCCTGCAGGAGCTGCCACAGCCTGTTGTGCCAGCGCTGTGACGCGCAGGGAGGCTCAGGGTCACTGTGAAATTGAGAGAGAGACGGGCAGAGAGGGAAAACAAGGAGGCATTCAGGAGGACTGAAGGGAAAATGGAGCAAAATCTCATTTGTATCAGATAGTATTGTGTCAGTGCCCTGGTGCAAATCAGAAACACCTGGATGTGCTTGGCTAGATGTCCGAGTGACCAGGGCTTACTAGCAATGGGTAGGGTTTCTAGACAACAACAGAGACACAGAGACTCACTGGTCTTTGCAAAGAATTGCCCCATGGATTCTTACATTTTTCTTTTTAAATTAAAAAAAAAAATAAAAAAAAAAGGAGAGTTGAGGTGGGGAAGCAGGGAGATCGAGTTTATTTTATCCAGCCTCATTTCTGATATCCTTTCAGTGCACAGCTTTCAGATGTTCTTTATTCTGGTTTGTTGGTGAGGTTCCTAATGAAAAGTGGGTTTCATTGTCTGTTTTTTATGTCCATCTTCAGTTGGAGGTTTGTTGCCTTCTTGTGCCCTTTCTATCAGAATTCCATCTTATCCCTTAGTGTAACGCTTTATCAGCTTACTACAGCTGAGATGGTAATTGAGGTAGATCTATAGGCCCTAGTTACAATAATAAGATACAGACACAGTGGATACCTAGAAGCTTTCCCAAATGACGACTGTCCATCACTTTCGCATCAGTTTCTCTCACACAATTCTCCTTTGGGGATTTTTCTGGCCAGATATTACCTGTTATGCCCATTTTAAAAAGACACAGAATGATACCCCATGGATCACCAGTGACTGATTTTAGTGCTTGACTGAGAAATGCTGAAAAAGATTTGTTTGTTTAAAACCTGCTGGTAGAAGATTTGCTGTTTTTTGAACTGAGCAGAGGAGTAGGTTGTGTGGTTACTGTGCTGTCAGCTTCGGTGATAGCTTCAGTACCTGGAAATGCCTGTTCAGGGAAGCTGAGTGAGGATACTTCTGATGTACTCAGTAACTTATATGCTGCTATGAAGCCCCCTTCATAGCAAGCATTTCTAAATTTGTTTGATCTTGACATTACCTTTCTTCAGTTTATATAGTCAAGCACAGTAATTCTGCAGCTATAAGAAGTCACATTAGAAATTTGTCATTTAAACTGTTTTTATAGGGGGAAGAGTCTTCTTTTTTTTTGAATATGTATATGAGAAAAAAAATGAAAAATATTTTCCACAATAGGATAAATATATATGTATTTGAGCCATGTGTTTACATTTCTTTGCCTTCTGGTGAATTTCTTCTTTTAGTATTGGTTAAGTTGACATAACTGCTACAGACAGAGTAAATAATGCCATTGTTTGTAGGAGTCTCAGAGAAGGCCACTTCTGCAGCTGTGGTCTTATTTTTGCTCTTGCATTTCCATTTGTATGCCCTGACACTTGCCTGGAGCTCCGCACTTTTCTATTACAACCTTTACCTGTGGAGTGCAAAGAAAGGTGAAAAGTCCTGTTTCAGATATATTTACTGTATGTTCATTGTTTTAATTGTGATCACAGAACACAGAATTGTTAGGGTTGGAAGGGACCTCTGGAGATCATCCAGTTCAATGTCTCTGCCAAGGCAGGGTCACCTGGAGCAGGTGGATTTGGAGTGTCTCCAGAGAGGGACACTTCATGACCTCCCTGGGCAGCAGCCTGTTCCAGTGCTCTGCCACTCTCAATGTAAAGTTCTTCCTCAAGCTGAAATAAAAGGACTTGTGTTTTAGTTTGTGGTGATTATCACTTGTCCTGTCACTGGGCACCCCTGAAAAGAGTCTGGCACCATCCTCTTGGCACCTGCCTTTGAGATATTTATATGCATAAATGAGATCCCCTCTGTCTACTCTTCCCTACACTAAACAGACCTAGCTCCCTCATTCTCACTTCATAAGAGAGATGCTTCAGACCCTTCATCCAGGTTGCTGATAAACAGGTTGAATAAGACTGAAACAAGATGAATAAGACTGGATAATGTTGATCAGTTGGAGCTTTTTCTTTGTAGCAGCATTTGCACAGAGGGAAGGATCACAGATCCCCACTGCCTGTGTGAGTCTGTGTCTTTGTGTTCCCTTTAAAAACTTTTGAACTTATATTTTAACTGAATGTGACAGAAGTAGAGGACTCTAATTAATTAAATAATTAGATTTCCCCAGATTTATAAATGTTTCAGTTGGACATCAAGGTCAATCACTCACAAGATTCTTCTATAACAAATCACGTTTTATTAGTTCCAGTGATGTCAGAACTTACTGTTGTATTTTATGAATCATCTGATGGCTTTGATGCTAGAGGATATGTAAAAACACACAGCAGAATTTAGATGGCTGTGCAATCCAGGACTTTTGAACAGTCCAAATTTTCAAACGTATTTAAAAGCAATTGAGATGGTATTTGAGCATCCAATAAAATGTCATATACCTAACAGGGTTTCACATCTGGAAACCTTGGGTATTAACTGTCTAAGCGTTTTCAAAAGTCACTGTGTCTCTGTGTCTTTGCAATCACATGTAAGTTTGTTGTACCTTCGTAAGTATAGGCAACAAATATGCCTTTTCAGTCCAGTCATGTGCTCGTTTTGAGGACACACTGAAACTCTGAGTTCCAAATTCCTCTCTGATTCTCTGCAAATAAGCATATGGACAAAGAAAAAAAAAAATGTCTGGAGACATCTTTCTTTCCCGAGGTGAATTACAAATATTTCACAAGATGCAATAATCACCTAGGCATATAAATATGAGATAGTTGCCTAGGTTTTCCTAACACTCTGCAGAAAGAGATAGGTGCTGCTGGAGGCTAATTCACCTACCCTAAGATAACTACTAAAGGTAAGTGGAAAACATTGCCCTGTGGACATTCCTGTCTCTTTTTGTAAAGCAGTCTAGATGATTAGGTTAGATTTGACATCTATCATTTCTGTTGCTAAAATTAGCCAAAATGAATCCCTCATCTAGTCTGCAAAATGACATACCAATTTCTGTGAAGTAAAAATATTCCCCCATGTGAAACAGGTAAGATCTGCCCCTTTATATTCCTTTAAATTGTCTGTTCTGTTTAATATGAAATTCACCAGTATGGTTTTGTAATCATATTTAAAACTAAAAAATGAGGACCAGTATTCAAAAATGAGTACTTTAAGTATAGGTTCTGAATCCTTATCTTTTCAGAGTCTAAAGCCACTTCAAAACTCCCTTAATCTGATTTAGAGCCCAGAGATCATGCAAGCATTTTTCCTACTGATTTCCCACTGTTTCCAGTTAAAAGTTCATTAATTGAGAACTATGTGCCTTGACCGGTCTGTAATCATATTCATCCCATCTCCATGTCACCGAGTATTTATCTTTGTCATTGATAGATAAACAGTGCCAGTTGTGTGTGAAAGTTGAGCTGTAAAGGTTTTGCAATGTATTACTTAAGGAATACTAAAGATGGCAATTTATCTATGTCTTCTCTAAATATATTCTGAAATTCTGCTAGGAAGAATTCAGTCCTGTATCTAATTAATCAGTTATATTGTTTCTGAGGAGTTTGTGTTGTTGTCCTAATCCACAACAAAGCAATGTGCTGTCTACAGGAAAGTGTGCAATTCATTATCTCCACTCATAAAATAATATTAAGCTTGAGAACGTGGAAGAATTTTATTTTTTTTTTAATGAAAAGGCATTAAATTTCCTTTTAAAATCTCTCAGTACAAAAGATTCCAGTAGCAATGAGCCTGCAAGCAGCTTACATTCTGCTTCTAAGTAAAGCTTTTCTTCCAGGCTCCCTTTTTTCTCACCTCATACACACAGGCACACAGGGGACTCACTCTTGGCAGTTTCTGCCACTTTGTCTATAAAAACAGACAATAGTCTGTCGTCTTCATTGTAGGCTCTTGATGTTCTATTACACCAATGACAATTGAGGCAAAGAGAGCTTCCCAGCTCGGCAAAGGCTGAAGTCTCCTCTCCTGCCTCCCAGTCATTCACCAAAAGCCTGTTGGAAGCAGAAGAAGAGAGGGATGCAAATCATCTAGAAATATGAGCAGCATTCATAGCCATGACCATGCTGTGTATCAGCAGATCTGGCAATGCCACACTAGCCATACTTAAAGGGACAGAGCTATAAACTTCTCAGATGTTCCCTTTTCTCCCCTGTACCATTAATCTTTTGCTCATTATCAAGGAATTTTCAAGGGCTAACACAGCCAGTTTCCTTCCAAGACTGATATTTCTGGATGACAGGGCAGGAAGGGACACCTTCAGATTTTGCTAAGCAGGCAGTGGGTTTACCTTGGTCTTAGAGGTCATTGCAATATCTTGCAAACCATCAAAAATAGAAATGGGTTCCATATGTCACTGGAAATTACTTTTCTGGAAAAATTAAATAAACTGGAAATCTACTTTCTGTGAAAAAAAAAATAAAGAAAAAATGTTATTTACCCAATATTTTATTTCTTTTTTACTATAATGTGTAATAGCAGAAATATATGCCTTCTGTTTGTGAAGTGTAAATCTATTATGAAAGTATTTTTATAACTACTGGTAATTCATATTGGGTGAGTTTAGTAAGGAAAATAGTGTTCATTTTGAAGGATTGTTTTGGCTTTTCTAAAAAATATTCCAAGAACTACAGTGATTTTGCAGATGTGAGAAAGGGAACTGGATTCTATTCAATTTTTGTGCTACAGCTAGACCTTAAGCCAGTATCCCTTGGTCAGTCCAGCAAAGGATTGCATACACATGGGGGGAAAGCATGGAGGCAGTCATCTCACACTGGGGTCAATGGAAATCCTGATCCCATTTGCTCTGAAAATCATGGAGAATCACAGTAGCGGCTGGTATCCGAAGCAGTGCACCAGAAAGGCAGATATGCTCCCTGCAGAGTTACATCTCTCCTACTGACACATACTGTTATTGACCATCAATCCCCAAAAATTTACCTTCTCCTAATACTGTACATCACATTTTAAAAGATGCTTAAAGAGAGCCATCAATGGTATCCGGGAATAGAGCAAGTAAGGGTTTTGAGACAGTTAAGTTGCAAACATTCAGAAATGCCATTTCATTCCTTTATATGATGCAGTATTGTTGAGAAATCAGATGCAAATAAACATTACTTTGGAAAAGATGGAAAAGGAGGACATTATCACACTCATTTAAATAAAAAGAAGTGAGTACAACTGACAGGATTTTTTTTTCTTTCACTGCCTGATGTGATATAATAAATCATCCTTGATGTTTCCCCCATTTTATTATCATTATCTGTGAACAAGCTAGAAGTAAGTTGATTCTGTATGAGCTATGACATTCATCTGAAAAACAAGACTAAAAATTCAGTCTCCAGAGGAAAAAATTAAAATCATTAGGGAAATATGGAACAGAATGCCTAATCAAATGATTACATTGGATGAAAGAAAACCATGATTTGGCAATGATGCATTTTGCTTTGTAGTCAGAATTAACTTAGTAATTATAATAAGTTAAGAATTTTGCAATTATTATTTTTTAGAAATATGTAACTGTCCAAGAGAGTGGATTTCAAAACAAGTGTTTTCTACATCAGAGAAAAAAATTGTACAAAACTCCAAATTACTAAATAGAATTAAAGTTTATGTACACACAAAATGTAATTGTAACTCTGCAAGTAATCTTAGTTTGCATAAAAAGCGTAGTGTCTACTGGTGAAAGCAGGGACATGTGACCTAGGAGGAATATAGAAACACTGTACAAACATGCAGGAATAGGGTTAGAAATGTCAAAGCCCTCCAGGAGTTGCATCTGATAAAGGACAAAATGGGCAACAAGAAGGCTTCTTGCAGATGTATCAGCAACAAAAACAAAACTAAGGGCAAATGTGTTCTTGTTGCTGAACAGTGCAGAGTATGAGGCAATGAAGGATGTGGAAAAGGATGAGCTACTTGGTGTCTTCTTTGCCTTGGTATGTACTGGTAAGACTGATCTACAGCAATTCCAGGTCCCTGAAGTCTGGAGAAAGGAAGACTTACCCTGAGTGAAAGAGGATCAGATAAGGCAACATTTAAACAGATAGAACAGGATAGGACATAGAGAAGTATGGGTGCATCCCTGATGGGATGTACCCCTTAGTACTGAAGGAGCTGACCAGTCACTGTAAGGCCACTGCTGGTTATATTTGAAAGGTCACAGCTGCTCAGAAAGGTTCCTGAGGACTGTAAGAAAGCAAACGTTATTCCTCTATATAAGAAGGACAAGAAGGAGCATCCAGGGAACTGCAGGATCGCCAGCCTCACTTCAGTCCTTGAGGAGATGACGGAGTCAAAATCTTAGAAGCCATAACTGAATATATTAAGGGTAAAAAGGTGATTGAATATGGTCAGCATGGATTTACAAAGCAGAAATCATGCCTGATCATGCATTTGGGCTGTGAAATAACTAGCTTGGGGAATGAGAGGAGAGCAGTAGATAAATGGACTGTGAGGTGGATTGAAAACTTGTTGAGCTCTTGGCTCAAAGAGTTGTGATAAGCCACCCAGAGTCCAGCCTTTAAGTTGCATCCGTAATGTGCAGGATAATAATGAAGGAACAAAAGCATCCTCCTTAGCAGGTAGCTGTGAAATTTAAACCTCGCAGTATTGACAGGCTGGTGGAATACAGAATATACTTTTTTGGGGGGTAGGTTATGCAACTGCATTTTAGTTCAGGGTATTCATATCTCAAGGAGAACCTACTCTGTGCTGGCATGGGGATTGTGTGACTTGTGAGCAAGGTTGGGAATTGGATGTGGCACAGGATTATTCCTGTAGAAGTATTTTGGTCACCTTTGGGTCATATCAGGACCTTGAACTAGCATAATGAAGGGGGGAAGAAAGAGAGGATGAAGCCATGGCAAATGTGCACTGACATAAACTACCGTTCCCCTCTCATTGTGCAACAGTAGGGATAAATCAAAAAACAAGATTTCAGTATGTGGGCACAACTGCAAAGATTTTTTTTTTTTTTCTGCTGCAAATATATCCCCAATTATCTTTCATTTATTTAGAGAGTGATTATATTTCACTATAGAAATTGCTTGACACCATACAATAGTGTTGAAAGGAACAGCAGTTTAGGAAAAGTCATATTTCTCACATGGAAACAGGACTGCTTTGGAATGTTCCCGCTAGATTTATTTTATGCATATCTGTTGTAAATTTTACGGAGTTTAGAAATATTCTCTTGGAAGTAGTGTATCTAGATCTATATTTTGTTACAAATGAGGATAGAAATATTTCATTATTGATTGTTTAATTAATTAGAATGGTAGCTAGAAAGAAAACCTATATCAATGTTCAAGTTAAGTTGGTTTGTTTTTCTTTTGTTGGATGAAGTATACCAAGGGAAATTGCTTTTGGAATGAATCAGCTGATTTAAAAGGGTTAACTGCATTTCTGGGAGGGAAAACCTATTTCCTTATCTGTCTTATACCAGAGAAGAGTAAGTCACATGGAAAATATTTTATAACTGTAGCTAAGATGTTAATTAGAACACTTTTCAGAAACAATGGATTATGTGAATAAAATGAAACAAATCTTTGATGGAAGAGAGCAATGCAGAGCAGTTAGGTAATACTTTTGCTTACAGTTTCTGCATACTATAATTTAGAAGTTTCTGGTTTTAAAATATGTATTTGTTTTTAATTTGTAGATGTGTATTAAAATATGTATTTTAAAATGTGTGTCTTATTTAGAAAAATACACAAATCTCTAAATATAGGAATAACATTGTAACAGCCCAAAATCCTTTTTTTTTTCTTCTTTTCCACTTAAATGTGCACATCCCCAGCACAAGGCAGTGTTAAGGTGGTAGTGGTAACAAGCTTAGTTATTGGTGACTTTTTTGTGAATAGTATGTTTCCTGAAAAATGTAGTTCAGGGCTAAACTCCATGAGATCTTTACTTTAAGCTCTTAGATGAATTACAGACAGGGAAGGGAAATACCTCTTTTGAACTTTTTTGAAACTAAACATTGCAGCTTTTTTTATTCCAAAGTATGACATTTAGAAACTTATGGATAAAAGTGATATTTTTATTTGGTTAAATACACTGGAGAAAAAGTACTTTGTTTTGGAGGGGACCTCAGACTTGATGGGAATGTTACAGGGCTGAAAAGGAACATATAATTAGATCAATTATGACCAATATAAGCATTATTTATGCTAGTGCAGAAACAGATGTCCAGCATTTACCTGCCTTTGCCATTGTCATGTAGTACATTCTGTATGAACATTAAGGTTGGAATGCAGCTATTTCTACCTGAAATATTCCTCCCAATTTTAAGCAGCAGGATAGAGGTTTTAGGCATTCATTTGTATTCTGGAAATTGGCCTCTCTGAGTTATGTAGCTGGAATTCATTCAATAAAGTGCAGGTCCTCCAAAAATTTAGAAGCCTACCATGAACAGAGTCATCATATTGTAATGTACTGTTATTACTGCAATGCTTTTTCTTTAAAGAATGGCAATGTCTATAAACCTTGTCCATTTATTTTTCTGGTAGAATTTGCTTAAAGGGACAATTTCTACACCTGATAACACAGATATCAGAGCAAAATTGAATGTTAAGTCTTTATTCTCTGTTACTTCTCTTAAAATAAAATCACACAAGATAATTCAGTCATTGTCACCCATGCGGGTTTGTAATATGAAGAAATGTGAACTTCACAGACTTGGTGTGGAAGCTGAGGTGCCCTTCCACTTTCTGTCAAGCAGCCATCTCCTGCTAGACAGGAGCCAGTCTGGGGGAACTTTGTGAGGAACCATGCAAATCTGTTGGGTTTTATTCATTTTGTGGTGATATGAACTACTATGTACATTTGCAAACCACTTAAAAAAAAAAAAAAAAAAAAAAAAAAAAAAAACAAAAAAGGGTTTT
>VXBX01007223.1:243134-388595 GCA_013400415.1 Scytalopus superciliaris
AAAAAAAAAAAAAGGCAATGAAGGCTTAATTTTGCTTTTATAAACCACAATTGAGCATCCAAAGTGCCAGTAGAGGTCAGTGGAAAGCATCATAGCTAAAGGAACCTCGATCAGGCAGTGGGTGAGAAAACCTTACTAGCAGACATCCTGATTTTTAATAAAACAACCAAACCTAGGACTAAAACACCTGCCTCCTTCCTCCAGTGAACCACAAATCCAAGGTGACCTATACAGTCTGGCAACTAGATATAAGCAGGAAGGTTTTAAAGCACTTTAGAAGAAAATATTGGAAATTTTCTATAAATTCCTATAAAGAATTAGTGTCAAAAAACTTTAGAGAAAACAGAAATAATTTTGTTGTGTGAAATATAGTAAAGGAGAACTTTAACAATCAGTACCTTAGTTCTTTCACAAATATTTATATTTTTGCTTTTGAATATACAATTATTTTGAACATCTTACATTTGCTAGAATCAAATGAAAATTAATTTTTTTCATAGAACAAAACAAGGACTTACTGCATATATAAACACAAATAAGGCACCTGGTTCTGCTGAGTTTAACCAGTAAAACCCACTGCTTGTTACTGGCTGGCTATTTGCCACAAAAACTAGGAACTGCCAAAAGGAAAAAAAGTGTTTTCTTTAGTGAACAAGACGTGTTTTACAAATATTGAGACTCAATTCATGCTGTATTGTCTGTATACCACATGTAGGCACCTAAGATTTCTCACCTCTCTTTTGATGCAGACACTGCAAATAACAACCTTTCATATACAGGGTGAGGAATCTCCAGACTTAATAAAATAGCTAAAGACGGCGATGTAGAAAGAGAGAAGCATTGGGCATGAATTTTAATTTCATTATATATACGTGACTTTATTAGAGTTTAGCTAGAGAGATAAACTGCTTCTGGAGGTGCTTGAAGAGTAAGAAAATCAAGCTTTTCTCCTTATTCAGATATAACACTATTATATATCACACTAGTCTTGCACCAAACCTCTTGGTGAATTGATTCTATTAAAGAAAAAGTGCATGTCTCCATTACACACATCTGTTTTCACACCACTCTTGATGGCACTATCAGATCATCATTAATTAAAATAGCTGATGAGTTCTTCGTTGTGTATCCATCAAATTGTGACTATAAGGTGTGGCACTCTGAAGGGAATTTGTATTAAACAGAGTTGATCTCAATCTGCAAAACACCTTACATGGGAGAACTGCCTCTGTAACCCACATTATGCTGCACCCCAACTGGGGCATTTTAACTATCATATGAGAATCAGGCTTTTTTTGCCTCTGCTTCTACTGTCCTGACAGCACAGTGACAGAAGGTGAAGAATATGTTCAAATTCACGTGACCATCAAAGTGTGATTTTGGTACTCACAGCTGCTGGCTAAAATGCAGCTTATTTAATTTTTTTTAATTATTTTCCTTAACTTTAGCACTGTGTTAAACACAAGCTGCTACATTCAATTTTACATTATTGATTCCTACTGATTGTAATGGATCCTGAAGGTGTCTGATTTAAAATGGTATCTTAAGAACTGAAATAGGTAATTTTTCACTTTCTGTTGCCATGGGTGGGTAACCGAGCACCTCAAAGTTTGGCTTCCCCAGTTATGGAGGTAATTTTGAAAATCCTATTTCCAATGTTGATGGCATTGGCTTTTCCTTCTTTCTGGGAACTGCAAGTCCTCTAGTGATAACATCAGAAATATGACACATTATATTGCTTTGACAATCTTCCTTTCTATCAGATAAATTATTAAGTGAATCAATTTACATTTTGATAACTGTAGCAACTTATCAGTCATTGAATTCTCATCACCCAGTAATATACAGATGTCATACCTGAACTACTGGTTCACCTAATCTCCCAAAACTACAATCAGGTGGTCGTTCTTAACAGTGCTTGTAATTGTTAATTACTCTGCATCACCCATCCAAGCTTTGTCTTTACAGAAAGAAACACAGAGATTTCTGCTTCTGCTTTACTCTCCTACCTTGGAATGAAAAAAAAAATGCAGCACCCCTGTCCTTTCTGACCTTTCCTCAGGTTTGGCACGTTCACTTCTGCTGAAGTTATTTCCTATGAATGAGCAAACTTTTTCCCATATAGCTAATTTCTTCCTTCAAATATAAATGTTTTGTCTTGGGCTTCAGAAAACTGGTGTGTTTGCATCAAATTTTACACAGTAGTTTGTCAGCACTTGAAATAGGAAATACGGTACAACAAATTGTCCATACTGGAGTAATGCAGTTACAGTATAATTAATGCAGCTTTCTGGGCTCTCTTGCCTTCATTAGTGCATAAGAATATTTTCCATTCATAATTCTCTCCATGACAACTCATAAAATGAACAGTTTGTGCTCATTTTGTGCTAGTACTCGTTTTGTTTCTCAGTCATCCAAGACCATCTGCACATTCCTTTTACTCTAAAGACATATATTTCCATTTCAAATCAACTCGCAGTTTGCTGAATATAGTAACCCAAATAGTGTGATTGAAGACCTCTTTAGATAAACTCAAACACTTTAATTTCGTCTAAAATTCCTGTGGACTAGGTACTTCTTCCAACAGCATGCTATCTCTTGAGTATGTATAGACTTATCTAAATTTGTCTTTAATTCAGGAGGCCCACAGTAATTTGCAGGTTTTCATCTGAAGTTGTGTGGAGTTTAAAGCATAGATACGGTGTTTCAATTTGCATGATGTTTTTCTCAAGAATCTTTCCCCCAAATCCAGCAGATTAATTTGGAGCTGACTTTCTAAAAGACGAACAATTGCCAAGCTGTTATTACGACAAAACCAATTTTCTAAGAAAAACTGTCTTTTTCCAAGTCTGTCCCATGTCCTTTTGTGACAGCAGAAAGTGACAATAGTGAGAATGCATCTTGTGCTCTGTTCACTCAGCACATTTTTCTGTAGTTTTAAGAGACCTTTTAAGAGCACAGTACTTATGCACTCTGTCTTAATCTTATGGGATGAAGCATTTTGAGATCTCTCTCATAAAAAATAGTATTTGTCTGCTACTTAAGTGCTCTACATTTTGCCTACTAATTTTAATTTCATCCAGTACTTTCTCACCCTAGAGCTTTCTGTATTATGTCTGATGATTTTTTTTATTATTGTCTTTTTAGCTGCAATTAAATAGGTAAGTTCAACAGTTTAAGAATGGCCAGGCGCAGGCATGTAAACTCATGTAAAAAGATAAGTGTTTCAGTCATAAACACATGTTGGGGGAAAAGTCAAGTAGCATTTATATATTACACTGCTCCACAACATCCAGGTCAGATTACATCTTAACTAAGCGTTTCACACTTCCAGATTCATAGACTCAGCACGTTCTTTCACAAAGAACCTGCAACCCAGCACACTCCTGCACCAGCCAGGCTCTGTGCTGATCATTACAAACCCCCTGCAAGGGTCCTGAAGTGAGGAAATTTTAGCCCTGTAAATATTCTTTCAAAACCAGAGATCTATATAACATCTGCCTTTTTTTTTTTTTACTTAGAAGTAGTGTAACACACAGAGATTGATGCTATTGAAATTTGAGAGAAACTAATAATCCATCTCTCTTAGTAACTCCAGCATCCAGTGATAGGAATTATGGAAGTAATGGGAATGATGTTTGCTCTTCTTCTGTAGTAATGTAGTCAGGAGTGGAAAAAAAAAAATACTTCCTTTGGCTAGTTTCAACAGCATCTCAGCTTTTCAACTTTTGCAATAGCTATATCCACCTAAATCCTCTTCAAGTTTTCTATAAAAATGGGCTTGCTCTTATATTTTAGCATTCACCAAACTTCACAAAACATGAAATTGCTGCTTACGGAAAATAGTCCAACAAAGTAATTGAAATATATACGAGTTACCTACAGATCTATACATTTCCCTCTGGAACCTGATTTGTAAGCTAACCACCAGTGTCTTGACCTGTCAAATTTAAACCATGGGAAATGAGGAAATATAAAATTAACCTTAGCTTTGCCCTTGCTAATATGTGCCCTGCCATATATATTTTGCATTCTGTTTTTGTAATTAATATAAAAGAATCATGGAAAAAGCACTTCACTTACTTCACAGAAACACTTCCTCCCCAACCCCCCACCCTTAACTCACTCTATATTTTACGACTCTACCCTGTCATCCACTGCTTTTGCAGATGGGCTGTCACAGATATTCCCAGTGGCTTCTGCAGAGGTAAAATTGGAGTGAGTTAGACTGAGCTGTCATGTACTGTAATTCTTTATTTTATGCTTTTCAGAAGGTTTAATTTTTCTGAAGTGATACTCTGTAAGAGATACTAGGGAGAGTCTCAAATGTGCATTAACAAAGTGGGTTGTGGGTTTTTTTGTCAGTGTATGTGATTTCTTAATGTAGAAGGGTATAGATTATACCTGATTTTTGCCATGCAGGAATATTTTCTTAAGATTGAAAACCTGTTAAACACAGAATTTTCCTCCAATAACAGCAACAAGCAAAATAAAACCCAACAAAAACAAACAAACAAACCCACAAAACAAACCCCATAAAATAACCCAAACTAAAAAAAAAAACAAAAAAACCAAACATAAAAAAGAAAAACACTAAAACTGAATTGGGACTGTTGGGTGAGTCAGAGGCACCCCACATACAAATTTCTCCCTATGTGAAGAAGGCAAGAACATTTTAGAAAGGTGCTGAGGATGCACCTGCCTCTTCAGCATGACTGTCTCCAGAGAAGGGTATATCTAACAATGTTTTGAAATATATAAGTGGTTTCATGTTGAATAGTGAAATAATTTGTCCCTATGTTAATGTAGATGTCATAATTAAAACTATCATTTGGCATAGAAACAAGGAGCCATTCATGGTTTGTGTCTGTGACACACAGTGATATGCACTGTAGTTTGTAGCATTATGAACAATGGACTTTTTAGACTTTCGGTTATGCAGCAATGGAATTGGTGCATAACCTTGACTGTCTTCCAGTCAAATATCAGAAAAATGTCCTAAGGCTACAGATTTTTTACATTCAGGATGATGAGTGTTGGATTCTCAGCACAATTACAAAGGTGTCCAATTTTATCTTAGTTTTGCTTTTTCTAATTATGTGTAATTTACTATACAATGACGGAGGGGGAAAAAAACCCTTCTTTACACCTGCAGTCCTGGAGATTTCATGTCTTTTATTATTCAAAGAACTGTTGACACAGATGTTATGCTCATAAAAATTCACATGCATATAATGTTTCCTACAATGATCCCCTGTACTTTATGAGCATAATTAAGCCCTGCAGCACAGTTAAATGCCATTCTGGTTTCATAAACAGGTAAACTGAGGCATTGCAGTCATGACTTGCTTAAAATTCCACCAATTTATTGATAACATTAGCAGTGGAAGCCAGGGGCTCCGACTACCAACTGTTTGATCTGAATTGTGAGAACATACGTCCTCCATTAACCGAAACCAACTTCAACTACAGTGACATTTCTTTATAACTTTGTATTGCAAATGTTTCACTTGCATTAAGCTATAATGGTTGTTGACATTTATATTTCATCAGCCACCTCAGTTCTAAGTGCCTCTTTCAGACGGTTCAGCTTTCCAAAGACACATCATAAATCCCTTTTTGTAGACTCACTTTTTCCCCTTATTTCTTTCCACGGAGTTTCTACCCTGCTCAACAAAACCTCATCACTATGACCCTGCAGTGTGCTAAGCACACTTTAAAATTCTCTGTCCTTTCCTGATGATTTGTTTCATTAGTGACATTCTTCAAATCAAATGTACCTAATCCGTGGTTCAGTCTACTAACAGGAAATCGGTTCAGTGAACAGGGGTTTATGTAACAAAAGAAGTGCTCACTTAGAGAGTACTTTTAATACTTTGCTCATTGAAAAAAATGCTGACCTTCGGATTTTTCTGACTTTAATGCGCTGGTGTTTCAGTTTGGATTTAACTGTAAATGAAAGCCTTCGAAAGCCATATAATCCATCGATCTCATACTTGCTGAAGCACAAGTTTCATGGAACATGAATGTTTTTTATTACTTTGATTTTTTTCTCTTGTAATTATGTCAGCTATGTTACTTCCAGGCATGCTTAATTCTGTTGTCCGTTCTGCTGTGCAATTTTTAACCAAGGTCCAAATGTCTATTTCATTTTATATTTGTTTAACTTTGTAATATTAATTGTAATCCCAGCATCCGAGTTCATTTGGTGGGAATAGAGGGTGTCCTCTTTTTTATGTTATCAGTACTTCAGCTATTGGGCTGTTGAGGCTTAGGTGTTCTGTTTTGAGTTGTGGGTATCTAAAGACACAGTCATCTTCGTAGGGTTTTTTTGTTTGTTTGTTTACACAGACTTTTAACTATTTCCTGAGACATTACCTGAGACTATTTCCTGTAGTCTGTCAGAAATAAGTTTCAATTTCTCTTAGCTTTTAAGATGGGGATATTGATATGAGAAACTATACCATAGTGCAAGCCATTAGATTATCTTATCACCTCTCAAATCAGTTTAACTAAGCACACAGTTCAGTGTTCCAAGGAAATACCGAAATCTCTTGTCACCACCAGGACTGTTAACTTGACTGGCTTTCAAAATTGTTAATCTATTGGTAATACTCCAGAGAGAAAGTTAGACTTTAAGGTCAGGAAATGAAAACAAGGAAGCGCAATTATGCCAAAGGAACTCTGTCTGGAAATTGTAACACAGTCTAAGGAATTATTATGCCAAACAAATATATTTATTTATTTGTTTGTTTCCTCAGGGAAGAACAATTCCACAGTGTAATTGATTAGAATATTTAGGCCCTAAAGTAAAAAGATTTTTTTACTGAGTTATGCCATGATTCTTTTATTCTTTCATTTTAAAATCCTCTAAAATAACATCTACCCCACAAAACACAAATGATCTTGCGTGGCTCAGCTGTCATTAAATTATTAATATAAATTCATTTTATAGTAGCAGTATGTATGGTGATCAGATTTCAATAAAAATAGGTTTCCAAAGAAAGGAAGTGAGAAGAATCCATCCTGAAAGTGAGCAAGAATTATATAACATGATTTTATACTCTTAATAGATAGTTGGGTCTTTTTCTTACGATTTTTCTCATGGATATTCCATTGTACTTCAGTGGGATACAGATATTCTTTGAAAGTTGTAGCCACAGAATCATGAGACATATTTTCTATGTACAGATTCATAGTTTTCAAAAAAGAGTCATTGTGCTACTTTCTGTCACTACTCGATGCAATGGTCCAACTCATCACTCATCTCAGATGATTCTCTTCCTTCCCTCTGGAATACATTAAATGAGCTGCATAAATGGCAGTTTTAACTATGGCCTAAATAGGAAGGAATTTCCTCCTTATATATTCTGCTTGACCTTCTGAAAGAGAGGACAGAAGCAATCCAGCCACTATCTAGTTTTCAATTCAGAATGCACTTTATTTGGCTGTAGCCTGGTTTGAAAGAAATTAGTTCTCCACATTTCAGTCATCTGTTTTTACTGTTGTGATGAAATGCCGATAATATTCAGTAGGCTATGCTACTGGCAATAAGATCATTGTATTGATTAAGCAACTCTTCTTTATCTAGGACTACCTGAAAAATAGAATATTTCACTATGACGTGAAAAACTGAATAGCAGAATAAGAATGCCAAAAGATCAATCTAGCATTTACAGTACATCCCAGTACTGCTGAATAACTATTCTTCTTTACTGACAGTTAAAAATAACCTTAATATGAAAATGGCTGCCTGTACCATCACTAGAATCCAAAGAGTCTTATCCACAAGTCCACGTATGAATCTTGTAGGGAACATGAGACCAGCAGTAAAGATCTATAATCTAACCAAGGTTTCAGGTCTCATTTAGGCATAGCCATAGATAAGTTAGTCCTTTTCTACTCTTTTGTTAAAATGAAAAATCCTTCTGGGTCATATTTTAGTGGAATAGCAAGACAGAGATATTTGAAATACAATATTCTGTTTGTATTTTGTGCTTGCTGGCCTATAACAAGTTTTTAACAGCAATACTCAAAGGTTAGTGCTTATTTTATCAAATTCTATATAAGAAATTGGAAAGGTTGAATGACTATGTACTGAATTTTGGTATATGTAACTTTTGTCCATAAGAATTTTTTTGTCAGTGGAGAACAGTGAGGTAAACTCTGATATCAGAAATCTTGACATGTATGTCAAAAATGGGTTTCTCTGCATGTGTGAAGGTGTTCCACAGAATAAAGAAAAATGCAGTAAAATAAAAAGTAAGATTAGGCTCTTGGTGTTGAGTGTGACAACTGGATACATGCCTGACACTCTGGAAAATCAATAGTTGCAGCTGCCTACCTTATGAAGAGACTGTAAGCTGCATGTTTGGGATGGTAACTCATAATTGTAAATCATAAAATTTCCACCTAAAGAATCATTAAAGAGTGAAGTTTTAGTATTATTTTTGACTTTTATGTATAGCAAATGCAATTATACATCCATATTTAACCTGTTTCTAATGTTCCCATTATGTAGGATATAAGACCTAAGAAATTTTAATTCTCTGTAGTTCTACACTAGGTCTTCTTATTGCTACCCATTGCCAGTCATTACTTTTAGCTCAGATTAGTAGAAGAACAGATAAATTATTGTTAAAGGTAGTAGTGAGTGGCATTATCTCATCTGCTTTTGAATTTGAAGGCATAGTATCTCCATAATAAAAAGAGCCCCTGGCCTTGTAATGAGAATAGTTTGCCTTCCCCTTTCACTGCATGAGGAAGCAAGACCTGTGATTTTGTGCCACTGTGAGATCTTCCCAAGAAAGTTCTTATTCAGCCCAATGTGCTTTTTAGAGCCTAAATTCACCTCAGACCTATGAAGTTTGTCTTCAGGTGTCAGATAGATTGTTCTTCATCCCCAGTTGCCAGGTTCTATAAAGACCTATATGTTAGCCCAGAGTTCTAAGTGATCCAGAGTAAGGCTATAATTTTTCATGGTATTTGAATGTGACTGCATTTGTATACAACTTTGACTTAACAATTCTTGTCTAAAGGATACGTTTTTCTTGAAAATATATGGATTTTGTGCTTCAGATATCCCACTTTATATTACCTGATTTTCCTACTGTGTATTGATAAGTGCTTTGACTGAAAGTGGATTTTTGGTAGAAGCTGGCTTGGAACCAATATAAGCAGTTCTTCATAACATTTCAACAGCTTGACTGTTTTCATTTGAAGATGCTTTGTGTGTGTGTGTGTCTGAAACTTCTAAAGCACATTGCATGAGTGTTTTGTTTGCTGTGAAGAGAGAGAAGGTACTTATCCTGATGTGGAGGCCATTGCTGAGGATGCACTCTGAATTCCATGCAGTGGAATAAACCTACAAAAGGCACAGACTGAAAGAGAGACGTGAAATATATTTTCAGAACTCTCCCAGCTTTTAAAAAGAAAGAATAAACATTCTTGCTAAATATTGTTGCCAAATTCACAAAACTGGTCTCTTATGAATCTTGTGGTTGGTCTCCAGAATGAGCTCTTTAATCAGACCATCCTGATTTCCCTTACTCATTTGTATCTTCACAAAAAGTGTAAAATCTTGATAGTTGGAAGATGGCAATTGCATTATAAAAACAGTTTGAAGTTGGCCATTGTGCTCCAGCTTAATAGTGGAGACTGAAGGACACACAGACAAATTAATGTATGTGTATATGTCATACCCACATTCTTCTTTTCTCCCTTCTTGCTTCTCTCTCATACAGAAATCTGATTTTCCTTAAGAAACCAAGATTAAAAAAAATTCAGTGAGTTACACCAGTGAGTCTGTACTGACTTTTGGGAATCACTCTTGATTTATATCTGTTTGAGAGTTAATTAAACTCCAAGCTTTCATGAGATCATTTAGGAACAGACTTGCAAGGACATATCATGTGGCTTTGTGCAGGTGAGTAGGTCCAGTGAACTGACTAAGATTATTCACCCTGGTAAGACTTTGCAGAATCACGTTTTTATAATTTCAAACTTTAAGAGGTCTTTCAAGCTTTGAGAAGAATCTGAAATATTAAAATGTGTTTAATACATGAAAGAAGATTAGTAACTACAGCTGGGTTGCTGTGGCTGTAGGGAACTAATTTATATGACTACAAACACAATAATTTCAGGATTTCTGTAAAATAAGTTCTCTAACAGTACACAGTGTAAAAGAGTGCAGTGGTACATATTACAAGGTACATATTAAAACAACCTGACAAGGTACATACTTAAAAAACCAAACTGTAATTCTTGATACAATAATCATATTGAATGCCCCATGATGATATTGTCAACATTACATATAAGGCAGCCTTACAAAAACAAACATAAACAATGCAGTTTGAAGAACGAAAGGGTAAGCATTTTGTTTCTGAAAGAAAAAAGCAGGAGGAAAAAAGGAGATGAAAGATGGAAAGTCGTAAGAGACATATAATAAGAGAGAATGATAATGCATGGAACAGGAAAGCTCAGAGTGATGCGCGTTCTGTGGTCCGAGGGCCGCTGGCAGCGGGCTCCGGACGCAGCTGCTCTCCAGGGTGCTGAACACTGAAGGACCGCCAAGTTGAGCAGGAGAGGGACAGAGAAGAGTCATTTATATAGGAGATCTGAAGTGAACGAGACCAAAATTACTGAAAAATTTGAAATATTAGATTAACTTGTTATAATAATCAGGACTATGCAGTAATTTATTTATTAATTAATTTATTTAACTACTTCTTTATTTATTTACTTTTTGCAGTAGGGATTGTGTTTTGTACATCCGATGCTATTTCACTATGGCTCTTATCGGGAATGTGTATGTGCATGTTTTTGCATGCTCATGCACAATATTTAGAAAAGAGTTTGATGTGTTCTGCTGACACAAGCTTCCCATTGTTGCATTCCTTGTGCATTAGATCTAATCAGAGATATGCTTCCATTCTGCTTTTCATACTGAGTTAATTCCCTCTTCCAGTGGGCAAGCACACCACAGAGTGTTTCATTTACTTGTCATGGTGAGATCAGGAAATCTATTGTTAATTATTATGGTTTCAATTCCCAACTCAGCTGCATATGTCAGATGTGCCATTGTGTGAGTTTTTGACTATTAATGACTAGATGGAATATTACTATGTACACTATGAATATGAGGGGTTTGGGTTTTTTTAGGCAAACAGTTCTAGAAAGAAAGAAATCAAAATGGTACCAGAAAAGTCTGACAGTTTCTTACACAACTGTCCAAATTAAATACAAAACAATTAGTTCTATGAGTTCATATAGGAAAAAAGTGATACAATTCTTTGGACTTTTAAAATGTGCATAACATGCAGAGACATCCTTTAAAACAGCATATGAATACAGACATGGATACCANATACATTTTTTTATATGTATTGTGAGTAATTTAATTGTTGCTTGTTGCTAGTAGGAACTACTGAGTCACACAAACAAAAAATCTAGAATTTCAGTTTAAACTCCTAGCCTATAAAGGTCCCAATGAGTTCCCCACGTTGGGAGTTTTAGAGTGGAAGAGCAATAGTATGAAACATGCTTACCTCCATTTCCCATAAAACATGTCAGGGTGGTGGGGGGAGAGAAACAGCCACTTCTCAGAAAAATATTTGTTCACTTCAGTGGAGAGTTATAGTCTTTGGTAAGTAATCATTACAAGTTACAACACTGAACGCGATACCATTCTGTAAGTACCAAAATGTGGAGTTGGACTATTTGTGCAAAAAGTATAGGACTTCCACTTTCTTTTGGAAAGGTGTTATAGCATCCCCATATAACCATATAACCATATAACCATGACTTATTTTAAACAAGGTATGTTAATAAAGTATATACAAACCCAATACAAAAATGTATTTTGCATTCCTTTATGAGTTCCTTTATTTTATTGTGACATTAAATAAATAGATGGCATTTTCATAATTACAATTCATGGCAATATAATAAATTAATGGAATTAATGCTTAACAAATTGATTTTCCTATTTTGTTGTTAGCATTATATTAATCCAAAATTTGAAATTGAATTTTTGAGAACTGTTTTAAAAAGAGGTGGTATCATATATCGGGACTAGTGAGCACTGAGCAAACATGCCGTTGAGCAAATAATCTCTAGCAAGTAATAACTTGGAAGCACAGTGCAGTAATTCTAGTGTGAGAAGGCTCAGGCAAGAGTCTTGTTATTTTGCCATATTACATCCATCCCTCCTGCAAATTTAAACTTTCTTATTCTTTTTGTTTCATTTCTACTTGTAGAAGGATCAGCATTGTACACAAGATTAAAGAATGTTTCCTGAAATGCAATTTAGTTCTTCTTAAATCATGGTGAAATAATACTGGAGTAAAAACACAATCACGTCATTATTAATGTTGGTACAACCACAGTGATTTTTCAAATTTACACCTTGATTGTCATTTACAGCTCAGGAAATTATTTTTCTCCATGAAAAATTTTTACAAATCAAAACTTGTTATGCTTGACTATTTAACTATTTTACTTCCTCAAACAAAAAAATTGTACCTTTTTCCTATTGTGCAAAGGATAGCTTTGCAATAATGATAATTCAATAAATGGTGTCTTCCCAGTTCCAGAGAGGGAAATTATCAACAGATGGGCAAAGTCATAGATGCAGAAAGTCATTCCAAATCTAACTTCAAATAAATCACATGCTGTAAACTCAGACCAGGTAGAGCTTTAATTTTTGCAGTCAGTGCCATGAGAGTTGTGTGATTATGCTGCTGTTTAATAAATGTGGGATCTTTATGCAATACTTATTCTCTGGGAAGAAGGGGAAGAGGTCCTCTAATAAGAGAAGTGTGCTGAGTGAATCAAGTGCCATTGGAAGCAGAGGTCCACACTGTGAATAAACCAGTAATTGACATCTTGTGGCTACCCCTATTGTAATTCAATTATACTGTATTGAATTCCAACAGGGGAAAGCGGTAGGGGCGCAGATCATCACTGCCATGCTACCATAGACTGTCCTACTGACAGGCCCTGGAAACCAATTAAAAACTTACTTATCCAAAATAACACACTTAATGAACACACTGACTGAAGAGGACTATAATTATCTTCTCCCTCTCATCATGAGCTTGAACAGGCAATATTACAGTCTCAAGGAGAAATAGTTGAACTATCCCAAGAAAGTTAAATTAATATCCTCCAAAAAATAACCAGACATTTTTATGGGTTTTACTTCTCCATTGCTACCTACCTGTTTCTGCCAAAGTTATTAAGACTGCCAAGTTTAGTAGTTACATGGAGACATTCAGTGTTCTCTGAAACACAAGTCTCAGAATTGGTTGGCAAAGAATTTTTTTAGAAGTTTGGTTGAAAGTTGCATATTCCATCCCCCAACCCTTCTACAAATTGAATGGTGTGGAATTTAGTTGAACCCTCTTTGGAACCAAATTTTGTACAGGGGACTAATTTTTCCCTGTACTTAGCCCTAGTGAGGCTGCATCTGGAGTACTGTGTCTGGGCTCCTCACTATAAGAGAAACATGGATATCTGGGAGCAGGTCTAGTGGAGGGCTATGAAGATGATTAAGGGACTGGAGCATCTCTCTTATAAGGAAAGGCTGAGGAAACTGGACTTGTTCAGTCTTGAGAAGAGATGACTGAGAGACGATCTTATCAATCAATAAATATCTGAAGGGAAGGTGTCAAGAGAATGGAGCCAGGCTCTGCTTGATGCCAAGCAATAGGACAAGAGGCACTGGGCAGAAACTGATGCACAGGAAGTTCCACCTGAACTTGAAGAAGAACTTCTTCACTGTGCAGGTGAGCAAGTGCTGGAACAGATTGCCCAGAGAATGTGTGGAGTATCCTTCACTGGAGATACTCAAGAACCTTCTGAATGCAATTCAGTGCAATGTGCCCACAGGAAAAAACAGCATGGACCTTCTACAAACTTGATGATGAATTTCCTCTTCACTGCCAATGGAATTTTGTTTATTCTATTTCTATCATTCATCTCTTTTTAGAAGTAGGGAAATTTTCCATAATTTCTTCCTGTGGCTTCCCATAATTTGAAGAAATGGCTGTGAGCCTCAAAGGATATTTGTATTAATCTAGTTCATCATCTCACATTTCCTTCTGTCTGTTCCAAAGTCAAAGATAATGACTAATTCATTCTGTGGAAAGGACTGCATTAAAGGCTTTCTGTAACATGGGTCACAGCTCAAACAAGTCAAATGGCTTATTTATAATGTCACTGGATTCAGACCACATCTCTACCTCAGCATTCTTTCTTTCACTTCCTTCTGGACCGTCTTTGTCATATGATCACAAAGGAATGTAGGTACAGCCAAAACCCAAACCAAATCCACCTCAAAATTGTTAAACTGATTCTAACTTACAGTATTTCTGAGGATGCAAGATACTTAAAATACTGTCAATGTTTTTGTTGTGTTTTTCTCTGTTGTATAAATTATGTGTGGTACTTGGAGGCACTTGGATATCTTCACTCATCAGTAATATTGATGTAAGGTATCTGAAGTCAATAGTGGTTTTCCTCCTTTAGCACTAATTTCAAATACAGACTTGCAAATTCTACATCTGAAGAGTAATGGAAAAAGAAAAAATCATGCCTGTTTGCTGCAAAAATTCAAAAAGACTTCATAAATACATGACATATCTGTTTTCTTACTGATTGATCATAGTTTCATTTTTAAACATATCCTTTTTTGACTTGCATATAAGTGAACTGTAAAAAAGATGCAACCTAGTTCTATGGCTTCTTTTAGGAATAAATCCAGCCTTAAGGCTGATATGTATTATAAATAAAATAGAGATTTTTATTGTTATTTTATGTTGATATATGCATGTTTTTACTGTTTCAAAATTAACATTGCAAATATTGAGACTATTTCTATCACAGAGTAGACCATTAATTTATTTTTGTCATGCCTCAATAATTTGATTATGTCTGTGTTGTTGTTTAAATTAAAGCTCTAATTTTTAATAGAGTATCATTTAAAACCAGTGATTCTGCTGGGAAACTTTTAAATTCCTCTCAAAAGATTATGATTGAAAAATGCTGTATTTACTTCTTGAGTAAAGTATCAGTTTGTGAAGATTTTTAATTTGATAAGTATTAGTGTGCACAGTTTCCAAAACATAATTGTTATCTGCATGGTTGAGACAGGTTTTCATCCATATTTATTATTTGGATGAGTTTAATTAATTATGTATACATGTCTGTATATATATTCATATATCTATGTGCATGTATACATATAGGATTTAGATGGAAGGTAATCCTTCAGTTTCTTCCAGTGGATTAGATTTGTACTTATTACTACACAGACACCTACATTCTGAATGTCTTGTCCCTGGCAATGTGTATGGCAGCCCAGACATTATAAAAGGCTTTTTTTTTGGAAGTATAAAATCATTGCTCTATTTCTTAGAAACTAAATTACTTTCTTTTGAGCTTCATAAACCATATTTTGCACTAGGATGGGTGATTGTTGAAACTGTGCTATACTGTGCTTTGCCAAACTGGACATTTTTGATGACTGTAATAAGTATGCATAAGATGTGATCCTCTTGCTCATCAAGAAACTCATCACATTCAATAGGAATCCTGTGCAGAATGACACAGCTGCATTCTAGTACTTGACTTTAGGTTGGAAATTTTGTCAAGCTGGTCCATGATTTACACAGTATGGTAACTACTCAAAGTATTGGGCAGGGCAACTTGTGTCTATTTGCCTTTTCAGCAATGATAGTTTAGGCCTATTTCTTTACTAAAACTAAGTTTTTTGTTGACTTTATAGCAATAATAAATTTGTTGACAATATCCAAGTTAGAAAACACCAATATGTATGCAACTCTGTGTTTTGAGTTCTACATGTAGCTTGACTGTCCCTGCTAGGCTCTTCAGATGACTTTCTAAGATGACTCTCTCCTATCTGACCCATTCTAGCCAATAAATATGTCATTACCATTCTTTCACTATTGTTGCTTCAGGATAGTGAAGGGGGAAAACTAATAGAGTAACTACATGTGGATATACAGACTTTCCCAAGAAACTGTAGAATTCTGCTTGCAACCAGAAACTTAGATGATTGAGACAGAGGTTTTGGTTCTTCTGTCTGCTGTTGGTTTATATGGCCTTCATTGCTGGGATCATCATAAATGTTTTCAAGATTTAAGTGTGCAATAGTCATTAGATATCTTTTCTGCAAGGATACCTTGACATGACAGGAGTCAGACTTCTGAACTTTTTTCCAACATATAATTAAATTACATGTGGCAAAACAAAATTTCAGTCTTTTTTTGTTCCCTGTGAAGACTGGTTTGAAAGAATGGCATATATTATAGTTATGGGAATTTTGCCAATCCCTTGGAGTCAGTATTGGCTTCTGCCAAAAGCTCACCAACTATGGCAGAAATTTTGGCTATGATTGGAAAGATGCAAAACACTGGAGTATTACTAAAAAGGACATGTCAGGGTTAAAAATCTTCAAAGAGCAAGATAGAATTGCTAGTAGAGATCACCTAGTGATCTCTATGGTGCAGATAATCCATGATCTCTCATATAACACTTTTCCCTCAGTATCCTGAAAGAAATCCAGGTCACTACTTTGTCTGTTTACCAAAACAATTATCTACTTTCATAAGAGTGATAGTATGGAAACTACAAAGCAGAAATTTGCGTTCTGTGTGTAGTGCCAGAAGGACTGAATTTTCTGTGGACAGATCTGCTTGTTAATATGAGATGGGTAAATGGTTAATTATTATATTATTGGAAATATTGGGAAACATTAGAAATGCCTGCACTAGATGATGGGTGGATGAATAGGGTTTCTGTCTTTAACCTGAAGCTTTAAGAATATGGTCATAGGAACATGGACGGACTTAGATTTCCTCTGGAATAGCTGACACATCACATCTGCACATTTAAAGTTTCTTAGAAAGACTAATTAAACGTGGCTACCTACTTTGCCCTTTGCAGATGTTTCCTGTTTACTACCATTTTATAATCAATGCAAAGGAGATATGTTGGGTGAAATTCTGGTCTTAATAAAATTGGTAACATTTTTTAATGGCAACTGGGGTTAAAAATGCAGTATTTTATCAAGACTTACAGTCTTTGTTTCTTGTAAGATTTGCTTGCAGCATATTGTCTGCAAGTACTTCTGACTTCTCCAGCAATATTTGGGTATTTCTGATTACTTGGCAATAACTAGGACTCTCACGGAATCTGAATTCTTTCAGTCTTTTAGAGCTTAAATTCCAAAGCCCTGCACAGTATGGTAGCTTTAATCAGGGTAATCCCAGGGAACAGGGCCATTGGATAAGCTATAATTCAGAAAGTCAGGTTTATGTGTAATGGCCCTTTATGTCAAAGATATTTTGAATTGCAGTAAATAATGTGAATAAAGAACTAATAATTGTTTTCAGTTGAGTACGGTCCATTTGCTGATGAGATATTAAATATGGCTTCGGCATAAATATTTAAAGATTGTATGGTAAAAAATTTACAATTGGGAAGAATCTGTAAAGGGATACAGAACCAGCATAACATCTAAGAAAAAATAAAGATAATTATGTTTATTTAGGAATAAGCCCCTACTTTTAAATATTTAGAAGTGTCATGGTATACAAACTGTATGTGGTTATTACCACTGAAAAGTTTAATTGCATATCTGTGCACTGTGCCTGCTTGCGTGGATTGCTAGCGGAGAGCTGGAAAGCAGAAGGATGCCTAATGATCTCCTCCGAGCTCTACTTCCCTCCCTGCTTTGTAATGTAAATGGCTAGTTTGAAACCCACCACGGATCCCTGCGCTCAATCCCCGAGCATCCTCTCTGTTTTTAACCGGAAGATCACCTGACCGCCCCCTGAAGCTGCCCCTTTCGGAGGGATCTCGGCGGCGCTGGCTCGGGCTGGGGTAGGTGGTGGCCGGGGCCGAGCGCCCGGCGCTGCCGGGGGCGGAGGGAGCGGGAGCGCCGGGAGCGCCGCTGCCTCAGCCCCGGAGAGAGGCAAAACAAAAGAGCTCAGCTGCAGTTTTGTGTTGCTGTGTCTGGCTTAAGCAGAAGATTCTAGACATTCGTGCCAAAAAATCAAAGCACAGCTGAGACTACATCTATCGGGAAGATATTTTCTACACCCAGGATGGGCTGGATCCAGTACAGGTGGTTTGCAGATCATGCGAAGACAGACGGGCTGAGAGCCATGGAAAGGTGGGATAAGGCGCTGCCTTGCTTTCTTGCCTTTTTTTTTCCCCTTTTCTCTCTCTCTGGATTCATAAAGCGGTATAGCTGGCACCTGAGTTGGGATCTCTTAAAGAGATTAGATGGGGTTTAATCCCACAAAACAAAATCAAAATGAGAGGCAATACTGTGTTCAGACAGATGCTGAACCCAAACTTGGGCTGAGTTGGACTTGCTTTGAGTGATCCTTGTGCTGCTTTTGATGTTGTCTTTGTTTAGAATAGTTCCTGCACGAAACATAAGGCTTTAGGACGAGCTGCATGCTTCTGTCAGAAATTGTCAGATGACTGTTCTGATGCTGGTAGAATTTTGCCAGGGAAGCTGCAAATGAAGGCTTGGGAGATAAGGTTTGTGGAAATAGGAAGAGCTGTTGACTTTGAATTCCTTGTGATGTGGGCATGGTTAGAAGTTGAGCTGTGGTTGTTGTTGTACATTGTCTGAATCGTAACAATGGGCAGTTCGAGTAGAGCAAGTTTGAATGGTGTTTCTTCAGCAATTCCAAATGCATTTCACTCCTGTGATCTCTGGCTTTTCACAAAAGGCAAGGAATTTAATTTTTTTTTTTTTGAGGAAAAAGTGAACAGGGTTTTTTTGAAAGATTGAAAACCAGAAGCGAATTAACATTTTTATTTGAATGGCTGTTGTTAACACTAGCATGCCTAAGCATCTAAAATATATCCCAGCAATTTCTCATTTTTCCTGCTGGGTAGATGCATTTCTTTTGTTCCTGAATTTTTTTCCTTGCCTTTTTAGAACAAAAGGCATTGCTTTATTTCCATTTTTTTCTTTTTATTTTTTTTTTTTTTTTAGTGGCAGCAAGAGAGTTATATACAAATTAGCAATTTCATACAGGTTAATGCTCTGTTTCATTCTGAAGTAAACTGCCTTAAGGTATTAGGAGGAAAGGGGGTGGGCGAACAGGGGGAGGCTTGACCGATGCACAAGAAATACTGAATTTAGATGGATTTAGATGATATAAAATAACAGACATTTATCTGTAACTGGATTTCAGCTCTATGTCATGCAAAATCTGCAGACCATAGCAGGGAGATTCTTAGCCACCAATAAATCAGATTTGTAATGGGCCTTTAAAAATGTCTGTGAGGGGTGACTGCCTGGGTCCCCTTTGGCCAAATTAAGATGCAATCTGACAGTACAGTAGCATCTGTGTGCTGACATTTTCTCATGAACCTAGTGAAAAATGGCTCCAGATCTCTTCTTCAGCCCCCAAAAGACAGTTTCTGAATAGCCATGCATTTTTCCCTGTATTGTTGTTTGTTATAATCACCATTCTCTCTGATAATGTCTGACTGGCTTGTCTTGCTTTGCTTTCTTTGACTGTTTGACTAGCTGAAGGGATGTAGTGGGCAGTTGTTTTACCTGAAATCAGCACCTCATGACAGTACTACAGCTCACAAAAAAAAAAAAAAAAAAATAAAAAAAAAAGGGGGTTGCAAATGGGTTGTATAAATACTGCTAATAAAGCAGCTACTGCCAGTACTGGTGGAATTAGGTAAGTGGGTTGAAAAACATGTGTCTTAGAGAATGTGCCGCCCACGATACAGGTGAAGGAGAAATGCCAGCCAGTGGTGAGTGCACCTGACAGGTAAAACTGAAAATCCTAAAAAAGGCACAAGAATATAACGTCCTTAAGGGCCAGAAGTATATCTATTAGTACAAACGTTTGTTTATCCAAGGGAGAAGTTCACATTCAGATACTACAAGAGCAAGGGGGGAGGAGGAGGAGCGAGGCACTCCTTTAATTGTACTACAAGTGCGCTCGTTTGGAAGAGCCTTGCATGGAATGGCCATTTAGTCTGACACCACGGCTCTGCTTCAGCGTTCCTGAGCAGGAGTTGCAGCACAGAGCTGGGAGAAGCCTCTGTCTGTGCATCTGTGGGGTGAGCGCAGGGAGTGAGGAATGGGACTGTGTTTCTCCTGAGTGATCTGTGCCAGGGAATTCATGGGGTGGCAGGGAAGTTTGCTCTGGTGGAAACAGCTTCTTTAAATCTTCCCTGAGATGAGGAGGTTTCATAGCACAAAAGTAGGGCAAGTAGGAGGCAGAATGATAGCTGTGAGAAGTTGTGAGTAGTATGGATCCTCTCCAGAAAATGTGGCTGATGTTTTTTTGTGACTGCTTAATAGTGCCTATGGAGAGTCTTGAAAAATCCTTGTATTTACTGGACTCCCCTACTTTCTCTCCAATTTAAGGTAATAGTTTCTCTGTATTACAAATACAATTTTCAACATGAAAAGAACAAGCTTTAGAAGCCTCCCTCAGAAAACAAATGGTATAAATATTTTGCCATTTACCCATTGCAAGAGGCATTACGTTTTAGTCACTGCTTAAAAAGCCTGTTGTATGCAGTACTTATAAACCCCACAAACGTTACTTGTCAGACTTGTGATCTTTTTAGATTAATTTTCATAGACCTGAATGCTTAGAGTTACAGTATAAAATTCCACTACTGCTGGAGACGAGTGGAAAAGTAACCTTAACACTGCATGCACATCCCATTGCTCCTTTTGTACAGGTAGATAATTTGACAGTTGTAAACACTTTGCTTCATGGAAAGTGTCACAATTGCACCGTGGGATTGTGAAAAAGAAAAGGAAAAAAACCACCTTGCAAACCATCTGACAAGCAGAAATGTCAACAAGAAGTATTCAAAAAAATAGAGTTAAAATGCTTTGAGTGATAGAAAGATTCCAGATGCCTAATTCACACTGACCATAGTTATAGTGCGGGAATACAGCTGCAGTTTTAGAAGCTAAACCAAACCAGCCTTATTTTAAAGGTGTATATGTGCATAATCAGAAAATAACCATGGGAGTCTGATACTGAACAGGAACAAATTAAATTTCAGAACTTAACTGAACGTATTAAGAAAAACTGGATTGAAGATCACCACAGTCAGAAAAGTTTCCAGAAGAAATTAAATGAGCAAACTTAACCCAAATGAAACACACATCCAACTAGGCGCATTGTCAATCAATTATGTGATTATTAACTACACCATCATCTGAAGTAGATTTTAACAGTGAAAGTCTTATTTAAGAAATTAAGCAAGAAATTTGACTTCTATTCTCATTACAAAATAAAAATTGCCCAGGGACTTTGCTTGGAAGTGCACATTTTCTCATGGTGCAGCACTGACACATTAGACCTCTGTAAAGGGGGAGAGGGAAACAAAGATAGAAATTAAATGGTGGCACTTTGAAAAATTCTCAACTTTCTGCAAGCTGTGTAAATACATCATGTGGATAAACATAAAGGTCAGCATTGTCTTCTGGCTGTGATGAAAACAAATAATAACAAGAATTAGATAGATTAGTATATACTAAAATGAAAAAAGACTCAGACCCAGAGTGCTGAAGTCTGAGAAAATTATATTTACATTGAAGCAGTCCAAGTGGTGATTGTCAGTGTTCCAGCTGACAGACTCAGCAAACAGCCCACCTATTTCCCATTTCAGCAGCAAATGCCTATACAGAAACCATCATGCTCTCACTGCAAAATAAGCTTAAGAACATTAAAGGCCATATAGTATTCCCAGTTGCCCTAATACAACCAGTTTAAATCAAGTTTGTTGTGAATGATATCACTGTAACAGAGCTGATTGTAGCCCACAGAGCCAAGAAAAGAGTATGGTCAGCATAATTTACTTTTTTTTTCCTCCTAAGAAGACCCCAGCTATTCCTCTGTCATTGCTTCTGCATGTATAAAGCACATCCCAGACCCATGTGTCTCTTTCTAGCACCAGATAAACATTTCAGACAAATCTCTCTCATGTCAGTGTTGCAACTGTTTTCTGACTATATTATGCTGTGGCATAAAAAGGAATATGATTCTTTTGGTGACCTTTGGTGTTTGCATGCAGAGCATAAGCATGTATTAGTGACTGCCCACTATTTTGTAGAAAATTAAACATTAGTGGTAGGGTTGTCTGAAAACTGTAAACTGAAAGGTGGTTGGCTGTGCTCTTTCTCTGAGCATGGAAGGTTAGGCTGACTTTTTCAACTAAAGGAATAAAAACACTCTCATGTGGAAACACACAAGATACTCCTAGCCTGACAGTACAGTCTTATTCCTGTCACCCTTCTAATTTCTTTGTATTTTGCCTCTCATACTTTTTTTCTTGACTCTCTACAAACTTCTTTATGTATGTAAACCTTCTTTGATATGACTTTACCAACCATCTATGACTTTTTCCTCCTGATCCACTTCCATATTCTGGGACAGTGAGAAACAATTTCTGCCACCAGGCCTTTGTTTGGCCCAGGTGAAATTAAACTTTGATGCATATCCAGATGGCTACAGAACACAATACTCTCAATCTCATCAGTCTCCCTACAACAAAAATAAAAATATTTTTCATCCCAACATCAGCCAAATCTACTGTAAAGTACTTAGCCAATATTCCTATCTTTCAAATTGCTGAATGAAGCATTGAGAACTGGTGTCTTTCTCAAGACATTTTTATAATCTGAATCTGTATGCTGAATATCTGTATCATCATATGAATGGTACACAAGGAGAGTGAAGTTTAGGGCTCAGTTCTGCCTTTGTTGAAATTGGTGCCAAGTTTCACTCTAGAAATGAGACAAGAGAACATTTAGTAGAGACAAGCTGATCTTATGGAGGGTCTCAGGTTAAATACACTTTATCACCTTCCTGGCAAAGAAAACAAGCAAATGGGATTGACAGTGGTTGATCACTGAGCCTCTAAACTTCCCTTATGGAAATGTGAACCAAAACAAAAAGTGCCTGGGAAAAAATCTTTAATCTGAAGGTATTAGGAGTTAAGTCTTTACAGCCATGACAATCCCCATTGACAGAAATGCTCATAACCCAGAGGTGATGGAATACAAATGGGCATGGATGCATTACAATAGAGAGCACATCACAATAAAAGCTCTTTCTTGGTTATCCCTTCCTTTCCAGTCAAATAAATAAATTGCAGTGATGTACAGTGTGAAGAATTATTGCCACTAGAGTGCTTTTCTGATGACAGAGATGATACAAGTTATAAAAGTCTGTCCTAGATAACAGAAAGTAAAGAGTGCTGGAAATTAGTAAAGATTTAGGAACTCTTAGGATCTGGATTGATCCAAGCATTGGATATGGATTACCTAACTCTGGACTTGGTCATCTGCTGAGAAACCTGTTCTGATGGGAGCACAGAGCCTTGGCAGTCCTGTGCTGCTCATGCTCCATCTGTCTCAGCTCCCAAGGTCCTGGCTAAAATCTTCAGGAATTAATGTTGGCCAAAATTATTGGAGTGATTCTGTTCATCTCTGTGAGGAGTGATGGCAGAAGCTGTGATGAGTCCAGGAGGTGAGGGTATTCATAATGAAACATTGGAGAACAGAGCCTCTGCAGGTACAGGACTTTCAGGGCAGACTTCCCTTTCATCCAAGAATTTTTCACCTTCGGAGTCAGCTTCTTGAAAGAAACTCTGAAACGTAGCTTGGCAACACCCTTTAATGTTATGCAATCAGACACAATCCAGCATTTTGTATTTTAAAAATGCTGTAATGTATCAGGTAAGCCAAAGACATGTGAGGAACAGTGCCTTTCTCATTAATTAAAGTTTCCCATGGCATGGTTGGGATTAGTACTTCTAAAAGTGAAGCTTAAATATGACACCAGCCACTGGAATATTCTATAAATCTAGAACATCTGGGGAGATTTGAAGATGGCTGAATAAAGGAGATTGGTTTAGATTGTGGTTGTTCGCTGTCTTCTGTGACTGAGGCAACTGAAAGTGCATGTGCTTCTGTCTTCAGAGCTCTGCAGCTCCTCACTGACAGACAACAAGCCTGCAGTTTTGGTGTTTCTTGTCCACAAGGTGTAATAGAGGTTCTGGGAAACACAAGTGAGCAGTTTGTGGAAATGTGGGTATCTTTGCATAATTTGCTTTATATTCCTGCACCACAGAAATCCTGGTGGCGTGAGTGGTAGCAATCCCTTAACACTAAGAGGACTCTGCTGCACAAAAGGAAGGGGTAGGTCAAAACTTCTCTGGCTTTCACATTGCTGGATTTTAAAACCTGGAATAACTGAGGGGATAGTCTGTTCCCATTCTGTCATTGCAGCCATCAAATACTGTTGTCAAACCAACTGCAGAAACATAACCATCAAAAAACACCTGCCTGATTGCCTATTGGAAAGTCCTTCTGAAACAGGAGTGTGCCTACAGGGAGCTCTTCATTGTGTTGTGTTTTTTTTTCCTTCTGCAGACTCAGCAGGTGCTATATATTATCCTTTACAACCTTCAGCCATTGGGAGCTAGGACACTGTAATTATGTTCCCTGTCCATGGAAGTTACTGACTATTACTGTGTGAAATATGAGCTCTGCTCAGAATTCAAAACTAAACTGGGGAAGCATGTTTGCTGCTGCTTTCATACCAACAGAATAATGATAGTGTTCATTTACAGAAGGAAATTCTCTATGCCCCTTAAGTGCTGGAACCTATATAAAAATACATTGTTGCTGATACGTAAAGAAGTTAAATTCCCAATGCTGACAGTTCACCCCTGTAAGTAAAATTTTACATTTGTGTAGTTCATTTTATTAAAAGCTTCATAGGGATTCACTTCAAAAGTAGTAAAATAAACTGGGGGGCTGACACAGAGGAAGTACACAACCATTTTTAAACAGAAGTAATGTTCAGTCATCTCTGTAGAGGTAGTCAGGATCTCAGGGCACTTCCCAACAAGTTGTCTTAATTGCACATTACTCTTGAATTTGTATGTGGATTCGTCTGTAAGTACCTGAACCCAATTGTCTCAATGACTCAGTAGCACAGGAGAAGACAAAAGTTAGGTTTTTGAGTTCCTGCAGCTCCTACTTTTGCAGCCTGATCCACATAAGAATTGCCTTCTGTGAGGTTTCACTACTTTCTGACTAAAAAAATGTAGCCTGGTTTTATCTTGCTCTGTTCTCTCCTGAAGTTATTCAGAGGCAGTGAGATATGGTGGGTGCCTTGCACACTATTCCATTAGGTTAAATAATGTATGCTGTCTATTGTGTTTAGAAGAATGCTTCAAAGAAAACTCTCTATGGCATAGTTGTGATAACAAGCAGGAAAGAAATAAAAGGAGAGAAAGCACAGGAAAATGTAGGTGCTTTGGCATCTGCTATTTCAGAATTGCAGTGCTTGATACTAGTGTGCTTCCTTTGCCATGAGTCTTGGCAATAGCCACAGCAGTTCACAGAAAAGGATGTGTTGCCTCTCGCTACCCTCAAACAAAGAGGAAGTTTTTGCTGCTACGTACCTCCAGAAGATAATGTGCAGACTGACCTTGGCGGAGGCACACTGCACTGACCGGCTCTTGAATATTTTCTTGTCCTGTTCATTCCTTCTTCCCATTTTCATTTTAATAGAAAAGTCTTACATGCATCCACAGTCTGTTGTGGAAATGACCATGGCTTTTAAGAAGCATTGAGGTTCTCAGCTTGTCTCTGCTCACATCAGGTGAATGAGTCTGTGAGTGATTATTGCTAGTAATGTTGGTACACCAGACCCACCAGTGTGGTACCTCTCTTGAAGACACATTCTTACCCTCCTACTGTGCAATAATTTTTATTGTACTGTGTTTGTTAATAATTTCTGTGTATAAGCATTAGTATATTTGAGTTATCCACAGTAATAAGAATATGTGTTCAGACAATCCAGACTCCATCTTAACAGCAGATACAAAAATTATTAGCAAAATATCTTAAATGTTTGACATGAAACTTGCTTCCCCAGCTGGAGTAACAACAGGGTATTTGGCTCAGCATCCTGCTTTTCACACTGGGAAAGAGTAGAAGCACCAGGCAGTATAGGGTAATACTTTCCTTTTATACCTCCCATTTTCCAATATAAGTTGCCAAGATACTATATTTTCCAAGTGATATGACACTCTTGTTCTAAAGCACAAATTGATGTTTATGTGGCTGCACAAGGCAGAAGAAATGTCTTTTCCAGTGTTGGTCCCATGAATACATGCTCAGTGGTGTGTATGTAACCAGACCTTTGCACCTCAGTACAGGGTCACCCAGTATGGAGGAAGATTGATTTGTTATGCCTTCACCTGAGTTTACTGCTGCTTTGGTGATGATCATATCTTCAAGCACATCAGACCTTTCTGTCATCATTAGAAATACTTTAAAACTTTAAAAGTCAAAAGCTTGGAGTTTTGGTTAAGTCAGCATGTAAATCTGAGAATGTGTTTCATTTGTGATAAATACATTTTTGTGCATATGAGTCATGCCTGCAAAGGCAAAGTACTGTAATCCAAAAAGGAAAAACAAAATTAATTAGAATGAACCCCTTTTTTGGGGAAGTTACTATCAAAAGAATCTATTCAAGTGTTTGACGTAAAATGTGCCTCCTCTTCTGGGATCATAGTATTCTCCTGCAAGTCACCTTGTCTGTTACAGGATCATTTTCCCTCCTTTTTTTGCAGATGTGCCTTTCAAATGCACATGGTAAGATGAACTTGGTTGTGCATATGAATTTGGTTTGCCTATTTGTTCATCCCTGTCAGGGTTCTCCCTCCTTTCCCCAAAGGTGTGAGAAGACATTGGATTGAAATAGATACATGTTGGTGAACAAATCCTTTTTTGTCTTTGAGTGCAGTAGAGTTGCCTGTAAGAGAGTATCTGTTTTACCTTAGAATTGCTGACCCTTTCTGAAAATGGCTATCCTTGAGTCTGGACTAGAACACCTCACACTGACAGAGAGAGTTGGTCATTGTCAACAAAGTCTTGTAACCAGCTATCTTTGCACCAGAAAGATAGATCATTGGGAGAGAGGGTGTTTAACAAGCTGAGTGAGTGCCTTGGAGCAAGACAGAGCATGGAGAGGAGCTGAGAGCAGAGCGCTTGGAATAAAGGTCTAAGAAGGACAAGAAATCCAACAGCTTACTGAGAAACAGGGAAGACAACAAAAAGCAAAATTAAGAGAAATGAGAACGCAAGATTAAAATGAGTGAAGGCAGAAACAGGAATTCTTATGCACTCCCTCAAGCTGTCATGGTAAAGAATATAAGCCCTACAGATTTTCCTTTGCTTCTCCATGGAAATAAAACAATTATCATGAAACGATTCTATTTTATTCTTCAAAGAAGTTATTTTAAAGCAGTTCCCCATTGTGGAAAGACTTGACATCAAGAACAGTTACTGTCTCTCACAAGCCTTCTTTATGGTTACTGTTTAACTCAAATGCCAGAAAACTGACACCCAGATGCCAGCATGCTACCTTAACAGAAAATGGATGGTTTTGCCTTGTGGGAGCTGAGAGGTAGGGAGAAAATGTCTTTGAAAAGTAAAATAATTGTGAGCTGGATTGTGTCCTTTGGTCTGCACAAAGAGAGTTAAACCAATAAAGTTTCCTTCCGCAGGTGAGAAAGATTTTCAGGGCAGTGGGGTCCTTCACTTCCACACCAGGCTCTGCTCCTTGATCATGGTGCAGGTTTTCAGCATTCTGGTGAACCATAGCCTGTTGAGGAAGGAGTGGGTGGGAGGGTGAAGATGGAGAAAGCCAGTCATTGTGGCCTCTGCTTGGTATCCGTACTTGTAAGAAAAGGCAGAGAGGAAGCAGTGTGAGAGAAATGGTCCATAATCCCTGCTGCTTCGTGGCATATTATTATAAGAGAGTAAGAGATAAAAGTGTGCTTTTTGATGGAAAGTCACTTTCTAGCACTTTGTCACTCAGGTGCTTTGAGCCTGAGCCTGAATGAAACCTGGCTAAATAAAGCTCTAAAACATGTGCTTTATCTTAAAGTCCCCGAAGAAGAAGTGTCTTCACTCCAGAAACATGTTGAAGCTTTATTACAAGCCATGCTCTGATCTCAAGCGCTGCAGTGTAAATCTGCAATTACTCACTCAAAATCAGTGGTATTATCCTAGCAGTGGAAGAGAACAGGTTCACCCCTTCCTCCGAAGCACAGGGATGAATTTGTTCTACATTGTTGGCACTGCAAAGTTCTCCTGACATAGTGCTGGCACTTACTTTCATCTGGATGATTAGAATTAAGCATCACCTTCCTTTTGCAATTATACTAAATTAAGTTAAGTCATTATGTTTTCAACCTTCTGTTACATTGTAGAAAACTTATTTTAGCTAGAACTCACCCTTTTTATTTTACTTTAAAATTCTATGCTCAGGAGCATTTCCAAAATCGTGGGAATGCATAGTAAAAACATAGAGAACTAGTTGTCTCTGTAATGTTGCTACCAATATTTCTCAGTTTTCATAGTTAGAGATGTACCAAATTTCAGGGTGGTACAAGGTTTGTCAGTTTGTAATAATGACAAAATTGCTGGGTTTATCAGAGAAGAGGTTTAGATGGTGGTTAATGAGGAATCACTGTTGCAATTTATATTAATGTTTAGGATAGCAACAGCTAAGACTTCAGGGAAAGAGCAGTAAGAAGGGGGTCTGTGTGTCAGAAGGCTGATAGTGCAGCTCTCAGAACCTGCTTCAGCCAATACATTGCAGAGGTGCTGACCTGCCCATGTCTCACAGATGCAGACAGCCTTGGCAACAGTAAATGTGCACAAGAGAGGTGAATAATTTTATTTTCTTAGACGCTCTCCTTTTGCATCACAGGTGGTGGTGTCAAACTGAGAGGATATTCCAGGAAATAATCAAAATAGTTGATTTCTAGGACCATTAGTCCTAATCCTCTCATCATCCCAATTTTTTAAAGTAATATGCACTATTTTTAGTGAACGCTTCTCCCTCTTTACTAGTCCTTCACAAATAATGCATTTTCGCCTCATTAAGATGACTATTAGCTTATTATTTATTATGTCTGATGCAATGTGTTCTGCAGGTCTCTATCAGTATCACTTGTATACATTTATGAAGGGAAGTTTAGTGTCCACCTTAAAGGAGTTGTTAACTTGCAGTTCTACATTTGACATGTTCTGTATCTGTACAAATGTATTCTGTTCCAGGAATTCAAGATTCTTAGCATAAAATCAGATTGTACAAGGGTTATTTTTTAGAAGTATAAACTGTGCAGTATTTAAAGCATTTCAAAGAACTTATCCATGCAAAGAGAGACACTAAGAGGTTCATATAGAAGATTATAATTTTCTACTCATTTTTTTGCACAGTAAGGACCAAACCTGAAGACTTTCTGCATAGTAGAGGAAAAAAAAAATTAAAAAATTAACAATTTCCTGTTAATGAGAACCAACACAGTGACCTGACCACTCATTTAAATTACCAGAGTCATAACAGTGTATCACAGATTACACACTTTTCTATTTGATTAAAATACCTGTACCTTTTCTTCAGAAGTATAGAACTGGAAGAGGCCTTTGAGCCATTGAATTCAGTCCCCCTATAATCACAGGCAACTGTATCATATAATCTTCTAGATAAGCATATCAGTTTTTCTACACTAAATGTGTGAAGCACCGACTATGTTCTCATCTGTTATCAATGTTTTTCATTGATTTTCAGTGCTGTGCTCTATTCACCAATTAACTAGGTATATCACCTTCACTGACCTAAATACAGACATTTTGCAGAATAATCTCTCATCCAGCAGCCAGATTTGCTGCTTTATACTCTTCCACCTGTCTAGATGCATTGTGATCATATTTTTTTTTCTACTGAATTTTCTTCCTTTTTATGTGTTATTTTAAAGTCGTAGTCATAATATTAAGTAATGGGTGATTTTTAGATGGGTCAGTCAATACAGGGGAGAATAATTTTTAGTTTATGTTTTAAAAATGAATTTATTTAAAAATTTTATTCACAGTAGAGGTTGGTTTAACTTTTATTGCCACAGTACACATCCAGTTTGTGTCAAGCAAGTCTAATTTAGTAATGCAAACAAGCACTGTCCTTGGTGCTTCAGTCAAGGCATGTACTTTTGTTAAGCTGTTAAAAATGCTGGATGGCGAGACTTCCATTATGCCAAATCCTCTTCTGAACTCTTGGTTGTACCTGTGGTGCTGATGGATCAGTGAAACATTTCTCATGTATAAACATGATTGCAGTATTTGCTGCACTCTCAGTTCTGGATGTCTGACATTTCATCACATTTAGCCCCTTTAACTGTGATTTTTGCTGTGGTCTTCATTAAGTCTTACGCTATTTTAATTTTAAAGGAGTAATGTCATACCCCTTTGATCACATCACATCTTTTTATTTTATTTTTGTGTTTCCACATTTTAACATTATCTTCAGTCAATCTCCCCGTGACCTTGCTTGATCCAGACTTTGAATAAAGGGTTTTCTTAGGAAATTAATACAGACCATTCCTTCTACACTGTTTTGTTGTAGTGATCTCAAAAAAATCTGTAGCTGACAATTAAAATGAATGTTCCAGGAGACTATTAGAATAGTGTCTTGAGTAGTGGAAAACAGCAAGGAAGAAAGACTTTTTTTCTATAGAGCACCCGACTCTTCATATTAGTAGTCATCCTTTGATCTCCTCCTGGAACTGACAAGATAGGAAGCAAATTGGTAATTTTCAGGGTTTATTTCTTCTAATAAAAAAAAAAAAAAAAAAAAAAGGAGAGAGATAATTGCAAAAGCATGTTTTACATCAATGGGGACTTGCCTAGTTAAAGATCCAGACAGGAAGAAAACAAAATCTGGATTTCTAAGCAGCAGTTTCAGTACTGCACTAATACAATCCTATGGTTAAAAAAAATAGTATTTCCTACTGTTAAAATTGCAGTTTGTGTCATAAATTGTCTTACATAAACAAACTCTTCCTTGGAGGTGAGGTAGCTTTCATTTCTCAAACATTTGTTTTATCTGATTCTTTAAAATAGTGCTGCTTTGGCCATTAAGAGCTGCTGTGACTCTGGGCTGTTACATCTCTAGACCCTTCTGTCAATGAGAATTCAAACCACTTGTCGCTTTACAGGCAGCATCGCCTGCAGAGAAATTAGAGACTGAACTCAGTAGTGAAGTGGTAACTTCTAGCTATATTCACAAGTGTCTCTCAACTCTGAGATGTCACTTGAGAAAAAGCCACATTGCAAAATGCTTTGAGATGCTGCTTTTGAAGTGACAAGAGGAGATTGACAGATGGGAGAGCAGGCTAAATTCAGGTACAAAAGAAGTAAGAAATGGTCACATATGGACAACTGGGTGCTCTAGCGTTTGATGAAAGAGATGAGTGACTTAGAATTTATACATAAAAGCAGCTGCCAAGCTTTTATTTGCCATAGCACTGAAGACAATCGAAGTGAAAATCCATTTATTTCACATTTGGTTGGAGAAGATATTTAGCTTCCTGAAACACTCTGTTTTACTTCCTGTGAGAAATATATGACCTGCAAAGAGATGACTGAGGAATAGAAATACTACAGTGACCAATGAATTCTTGTTGAGAAATAAATTTTCACATAAAAGTTTTAAAACAAAGTGTACCTTGATAAGCTCTGCTAAAGCTGCCATTTTGGTAAACACCCACAAAAAATTACAGGGAGATTTCTATAGCTGACACTAGAAAAGTAAAATAAAAATAAGTTTAGAAACTCTTTGCACATGTAACACGAAGTAGGAGGAGTGTGTGCCGTACTTTTCATCCCATGTAGCTTACTGACCAACGCTGATGTCCCAGGAATGAACAGGTTATTTGTTCTGACAGAACAAGTGACAGGAAAGAAATGTCATGAAATGACAAGAAACCAAGAGATAACCATCCAAGGGTTGTACATCTGCATTTATGAGTGTTGATTCTAAATTAACAGAAATGAAAGAGGTATAAAGTCACTTCAAGAAAAGTGTTAGGACCTCTGACACAGCTTGTGGTTAATGGAGAAATAATGTAGAAAAATGTCATGCGTTTGTTTAGAAAATAAGAAAGGGATTGATAGAGTGGGAAACTGCATAGTTGCTAAAAGAAGGATATTATTATTTTTTCCCAGTAACCTGATGATGATGTTAGTACAGAAACTGATTCTGAAGAGAAAATATTATTGTGAAAACAAAATCCGTAAGGGTTGGTAAGCAACTGGAGGAAACAGTAGAAACTTCCTGCTGTTGACAGGCATTTCTAAACAAGCTGAAATCAGAAAAAACCCTAAATAGTAATTTGAAATTTACAAGGAAGGAATGCAGGGACTAGTGCTTTACATTATGCTAACTTTGTGTAATTGCCAAACATTAATGGGGCAGTATATTTGGGTTGCTCAGCTATATAACCGTGTCAACTGAAACAGAGCTTCATGCAAAAAGAGAAAGAGGCTGGGAAGTAATGGGAGTCATTGGGATAGCTCAGATCATTCTTATTGGTGTTTTACATAGCAATTCTGATCTCATTAAGATTCATAGAGCTAATGAAAAAAGGTATAGTTGGGAGTTTGAGAAAGACACTTTTATTTTAAAAGTAATCTACATTAATGTAAGGCTTTCTGTGTTTACACAGTGAAATTGCTGACACAAGCTGAAAACCTCTCATAAAACAAGTTTATTTTTCAATACATCAAGTACAGAATGCACAAAAAAGCTTACAAAAGAGGAAAGCATATCTCAGAAAGACACAAAAATATTCAAAATACGTTTTATTAGCCTAAAAAAAAAGTTGTTTTTCATATAAATCTTTTATTTGCTTTGCCTTAAAGACTTAACCATAGCCTGTGACAGAAATTTTATAACTCTATAGATACATCTTTTTGAGATTTATTGGGAAGCGTTCAATATTCCTTCTTGAACCTTTCATATAAACTTAGCTAGAGGTTTTACTTAAGGCTAAAGCCTCTCATGAAGTATTAAGGCTGTCCCAGCTTTCCCCATTTCATTTCTTCAACCATGCAGTTGAAGAAATGAAAGTACTAATCCCTCTCAGCATGGCTTTTAGTTCCAGGCAGAACAGGAGTTCGCAGGGTACTTGGACTATCAGATTGCGTCATGCCTGGAAGCCACATCCCGCATTGCCATGGCAACGACATACAACAGTTTCTCCGGGCTGTACCACCTCCACTGAATAGCAGCAACACAAGTTGAGCAGTGTGTCTGATATTGGAGTTTTTATAGCCACGCTGGGTAGAGATGAGTTGTGGAATCTGTGTGTGTGTGTGTGTCCTGTGTAGTTTTATCAGTAAAAGTCTGAGTTAGTTATATCAGTAAAAATCTGTGTTGCATGTGTTCACGTAGGCTCTGTATAGCAATAAAACTCACCAGCTTTCCATACAAATACCTATGCTATGCTAAGTGCACCCTCCTAAATCTGGGAATTATACTTATCTCAAATATAACAATACAATTCAGATTAATGTTTGTGGGAAAGCTGGGGGTTTGAGACAAGTCCTTTATTGTGGCCCTCACAGATGTGATTTGGCTGAGCTCTGTTGGGCTGAACAAGCTGTGACTTGGCTTTTTAGAGGCAAAGACAGCACTAGAGGTTGGACTGGGATTCAGACAAGTTCTGGATTTGTTTGTGTTTCTATTTAGTAGTGTATGTAGTCTATATTCATACCTAAGTCTCTAATGCCATTGATCTTTTCACTGTGAAATACAGGCATTGATAATGATGCCAGTTCTTCTATGCAACATACTTAAAATTAGATATTAAATACATGATTAGGCATTTTTCCATAATGACCAGGTTTTCCTTATCAATAATAAGAATTCTAGCTTCTTATAGGTAAGATTTGATATCTACCTTACATGAATACTGATAAGCTCATTTTTAAGGTTTGTTGCTGAATATTCTGTTCACATCTTATTTTTGTATGTGGCTTTCCTGAGAACGTTGACACTTCTGTCAGGTGCATGGCAAGTTCCATATATATCCACCTCCGGGTGTGCAAAGGGAAGAAAACAAGACATTACTTATAACAAAATAGCACTCAGATTTCACATGTGTTAGCTTCTCCTGCAACTTCTTCTGAAGTTGTTAGAAAATATGTATGAGATGAAGAAAAGGATTACACTTCTCAAATATGTTTACCTTATGAGACTTGCTCTCCATCGATTTTTACTCAGGATCTCTTTCACTCATGCCAACTTTATAATATAAATCATTGCTCTATAGGGGGAAAAAAACTTCAGCTGTGTAGCTTTAAAACTGATGAAAGGTTTGTTTAAACACTGGGAGAATAATCAACTCACCTGAAAATCATCTCTCTACTTGAGAACAGCATAGTGTTTTCTCTCAGTCTGGGATAATGAATGGTGCTGCTGCGTCTAGTACTTTTTATAATGCAGATACTGCTTATTTAAAAAGCAACACATCAAAGTGATTTAATGCATTAATTGGATAAAAGGAAAAACAAGTAAGTCTCTAAATGAAGGAAACTTAATAAAGCCAGCAGATCTTTTGCAAATAGAGAAGTATTTTCTTTGTATATTGCAGATTTTTGCTGAAAGGGAATTTTTTCTTTGATTTAGCCTTGATTAAGTGTTTCAGGGGTAAAAAATCCAATTATGCCTAAACTCAATGTGTTGAAAATACTCAGAAGAGAACTTAAAGCTAATTGATGTATCTGAATTCATATTCAAAGTGAAGAATTACCTAACATATGTCTGTAAAGCATTGTACCAAGGTGTTCATTTCCTTGAAGCATCTTTCTTCTTTCAAGATACTGCCCTCAAAAATTTAAATCAAAACAAGCAAATCCAGTATCACAAATGTACTGATTGCTTTTCTAACTGTCTGAAGAGTTCAAACTTCATGTTGAATTAGCGGATCAAAATTCTCTAGCACTCTTTCCTTGACTCCAATTAACTTGTTTTCTGACCTTGGAGAAAGTCATTGGACTTTTTTTTTGTCTGTATATCAGTAATATAATGATAATGATGTTCATGTAATGATGTTTAGAGCTTGTGGGGGGTTTTTTAATGCCCTTATGCTTAAAGATATACTACTGTTACATCTTTCCAATCTCTTTAAAGCCAAAATCTCTAACTTGATGTTACTTTTTGCGTTTGTTGCTTTTTGCTCCATTTCTGTGTGATTATTGGCATGATGTTAATGTAGCTGCACCTTATCAGGGGCAAAGATAAGATTTTACATTTCAGGGGCCTAAGAGTACAGACACCAACAGAAGACACCAGTGAGGTAGCAGTGAGTTTCCAATTGCTGAACTGGGGAATGACTGGTGCATTCATGTGCCTGAGCTGGTAAATGAAAGCAGTTGTGAAAGCCACTGGATGGTTTTGCACCTCCCTACGAGCCTCAGGAACAGCATATATCCACCAGACACAAATGGCATGTTACTCCTCAGCCTCAGCCAATGCTACAAGTGCACCATATATTTATAGTGGTCTTGTAAATATGGGTGGTTCAAAGGCAGTGTATGAAGAATACAACAAAAGCTCTGGGCATCTTTCCTTTGACATAAGTTGTGGATGAAGCCTGCTCTGCTAAAAGAATTTTTTTTTTTTTAATGTGTTATCTGTTTAGCTCTCAGTTTAGCACCAAAAAAACCTCATTTTTTGATTTGGTGTTGGTATCAGTTTTTACACAAAGCTGTAAAGTGAATAAGTTTAAGAATAATTTGAACAGTTATTTCTAGTGTTCTTAATTAGAATTGGGTGAAGCGAGGACAAACCCAGACTGTCAGACTGTTCCACTTAACCACAGATCACTGGTCACAAACCTTTTTTCTATTAATATAAATGCTTCTCTTGATTTTCGGGTCATATTGCTAGGATGGCTGCTATGAAAGATATACACTGGTGCTTATTCTGCTTGCCTTTGTGTGTATCAATGCGTTTACAAGTGCATGAGAGCATGCGTGTATATAGACAGTACATAGCAACTCCCTGTTTAACTCATTGCTTTACATTCTGATGAATACATCCTCAATGTCTCAGATATGGGTCAAATAAACAAATACAAGCAGATCTAAATATGACATAATTAAATATGTTTTGTGGGATTAGCTTCATTTGCATCATTATTAGCTTCAGCCATTTAGCTTTTGTTCTTGAATGATGTGAGTGAACTTTTCAGCTGTTAGAGGTCCTTTTATCAGCTTTGCCACTGACATGCATGTGCTTCTCAAAGGAAAGGCATTTTTCTCTGTGGTTTGCTCAACACTTCAGAGAATAAAAGGGAGGTTTAGAAATTGTGAAATGTATTATACAAAATGATTGTTAATTCCGTATATGATATAACTGGAATTTAGTCAACAGAAATGTTATGTGGCTGATAGAAGTTTTTGAAGTATGAAGGCTGTGATTAAAAGTAATTAAATATTGAAATGTTTTAAAAATGTCTATGAATGCTGATTCAATAGAATCATATTTAAATATTGTTCATAGACGAGGTACATATTTTCTGATGACTTTACTGATTTCAAGTCTTGTACCACTATTAAAATGACATCAGATAGTTCAGTTACTGTGCAGGTTATGTGATCTTTACATGTAGCAGTTTGCCTGTGTAAACTGTACGAAAACGTGTTTCAGGTACATTAAAGGAACAGCAGTCCATGAGTTAGAGCATCCCCCCCTTCTGAAGGTCTTTGCCAATGGGTAAAGTGGTGAAGTGTTGACATAATTTCACTTTCCCTGTAACCTCTGGGAGTTGTTGTACGGTCTTCACAGGTGAATGAGGTCATTGTGCACTTTGGAAAACAGTTCACAACTGAGAAAATATATTTCTGTCTCCCTGGAAATCAGTAGTAAAACTTCATCTGATTTCTGTAGAATTGGGACTTGTGTACTCCTACACGTGTGAAACAGGACCAGCAGAAGCTGCAGCATCAGTTAATTTTGTGGATATCCAGAAGCAGCCACACTTTGCCCACACCTAATATATGTTGTCCAATGAATTGCATTGGGCTTTTCCCATCAGGAAACAGGTATGGCTTAGCCTCTGTGAGATGCATACATGTTAGTGTTCAGCTGTGTACATGGGGATGAACTGAGGTGTAGAAGTATCCAGAAATGCCAAGCAGATAGGTCAGGGATACTGCTGCACTGCAGTCACAGACTTCTCTTCACACCAGTAAATATAAATTCTTCTTTTTCAGTTTCTCTACAGCTCAAGAACTGTAACAGAAACCAGAAAAAAATAGTCTGTTCCTACTGATTTTCAAACTTATTGCTAATTGAGACATAGCACTAACCCTGTGATGCTGGTGTGTGTGACAAGTCACACTCATTTACTGTCTATTAGTGTTATTCTTGTGGCTTTAGAAACTAAATCTGGCATCGCATTTTACAGTTTGGAAACAGATCCCATGAGAAGCAAAGCACTAGGATGCAGTCAGAAGTGTCTAGTCACTAATACCAGTCACCACCTCAGATCTCAAAAGTGCCTGGATTAGTGTTTGACAGGAGCCTATTTGTTAAGAGAAGGGGAAAGTTTGTTTTAAAAGAGAATGTCTTGGTAGGATACCTATTAAAATAGCAATTACAGCCTATAGAATGGCAGTTCTGGAGGAACCCTGGAAATATTTTGTTTATCTTCTACCAATCCAGTGCAAAAAACTTGTGTAGATAATGATGTCTTGAGTTTTTTAAAGGGACTTTTGCAAGGCTGAAAGACTAGAAATCTGAACTTTCCTAAAAACACACAAGCCAACCCTACTTCCCCCCNGTAACAGCAAACATTTAAGAAACTAGGCATTTTAAAATTGCAGCAAGCAGTGGACCACTTGAAACCAGAACGTCCCTTCATTTCCAGGGATGCTGCTTCAAGTTAGGTAGTAATTTAGAATACATCTGTACTGCAGAAGATAAATCAGTGTAACCCTTCAGTGTTACCACTAACAAAACATGTATAAAAATGCCTTCTTTGATTGTGTTAGCATGTGAAACCTGCCCTTGCTGGCTCCTTGCTGCTGGGGTGAGATGAACTCTTGCTGCACTACACAGGGGCTGCAGTGGAGCCAAGCAGGTGCTCAGCCTTCCCTCCTTGATGATCCCCAAACCTCCCAGGCTGACTTTGGAGTCTCTAGTTGCTTATTCCTATGTTCTGGTATAGAAATTCCCTTCAACTTTCATAAACTGTAAGTAATTCTTGGCCCAACTCTGCTCTTGCAGCATTTATATACCACTTTCCGTCCTTCTGCCAACTGTCTGCAAGGCAGCTGTATCCACCATGCTGGTCTGGTCTTGGTGATTAGGGACCTTCTTCCCTCTCTGTAAAGTCTGCTAAGTCAGATAGTCCCACGCTCAGGGATCCACATGAGGCCCTGTTACAGTTTTCTGCTATCTAAAATTATTATTTAAGCCTGACAACATATTCAAAGACCTGTGGTGTAGGCTTAGGAAGATTTCAGGCTTCAGAGCCAAACCCAAAATTTCCCCAGCATTTTCTCTCTGAAGCTAACTGGAAAAAAAACACCACAAAATTTCTGTATTAGCCATCAACTTTAGAAAACAGAAAATCCACAATTCCTAATTCAGCACTTATCCTAGAATATACTTGCTTTATTAAGAGGCTGAACTTTTGCCTGAAGCTCCTGTGCCTGACTCAGAGAAGATGCATCTGGAGTAAACAGTAGCACTCACCACCTCAATGTACCTGTAAAAAGCTGCTTAGGGAGAAAGAAACTATAAAGATTTGGGGAAAAAAAAAAAACAGTAGAGGAAGGGGCAGAGGCATATTTCTTAAAGGCAGGAGAGTATGAGAGTATAGAAAGGTCAACACTGCCTGTTTAGGGCCAGACTCTTAATTTAGTGCACTGAGGGATGCTTCATGCTGGAGGGGAGGCTTTTCATGCAGTGTTGGTTTACATTCGGCCAGAGGAAGAAGGATTACCATCTCCTTTCCAGCAATGTGGAAAGGAGGCCACCATCCCACTCATCTGCAGGCATGTGGAAACAGTGGGGGAAATTAAACTCACAACAGCTCACACTGTTTCCTATGTGCAAGTTGGAGATGGTGATATCCAAAGCAAACACTGCCTCCAACATATTGGCTGCAGTGGCTCTGACAGACTGTGATGAGTCTCAAATCAGCACAGACTGACAGCATTTTTACAGGCATTCCAGCATTCAGAAGGGGCAAATGGCTGAGGAAATGGGTCTGCAGTCTTTGCAAAATCTTTCACTAATTTTTTCAAATATCTTTGGGAGTTCAATTTCTTCAGGCTGGCCAGATAGTTTGCAAAAGCACACTGGGCCATCAGCACCCTTTCTTTGTATCCCTCAAATCTAGCCTACCTATCTAGCAACTCCAAAACAGTTTATGAACACAGCAAGCTTTACACATTCCATCCTTGCTGCTGACTGGTACAGTCTGTCCACAGGACTGTCCAACAGGCTTCACATAATTCTCAGCCCAGTCTTCACACTCTGCTTCGTGGCCTCGCACGCAGAGCACTCACACAGCTGATACAGATATCTTGTGGCTGCACAAAGGACTTCACTCTCAAGATTGTCTATTGATCACCTTTTGTGAGGCCTGAAATTCCCACTGTTGCTCTCTTGTGAATCATTCCAAGCTACCCTGAGAAATTTGCTGCTTTTTCTCCTCTCCCAGTAAGTCACCACCTCCTTCTCATGAGCTGGCAGCTGATTGAAACGGATATGAGACTTTCAAAGCATTGAAATAATATTTAGCACTCTAATTATATTTTTGTAGGTGCTAGTAATAATAATGTAATATTGATTCATCAGATCTCAGGCTGGAAAACTCAACAAGTCAGCAAGATTGGGAAATGCAAAATTATTTTTAAAGGCACCCTGTTTTCCTAATCTATAATGAAATACTGACTTAAAAATTGTGGGTTTTGAGAAATATGGAATATTTTCCTAAATGAAAACTTTAACTAACAATATATACATTTTTATATGACAGAATTATGCTAGAGCAATGAGGGGGATGGAAAGGGGGGAAAAAGGAAAGGGGAAACATTAAAAAATAGTTAAAACAATTCATACTAGGGTAGAATTAAAGGGGAGCTAAAAGAAGTCCCATTCCTTCTGGCTTTGTGAGGTGCCTGTGGGATGATGGGGTAAACTCAGGGGTGAACATGCAGTGCTGGAGAACAGATGACTGAGATGTCAATTGCTGCCCTATTGACTGTATTTCTTCTTTGGAATCCTTGTTAGTGTTTAAATTAATTTATCTTCCTGTGGCTGCTCTTGTGAAATTCATTAGCTGTTCATAGGCATGGACATCTATCAGGCAGGAAGGGCACTGGGCTAGAGGAAATTTGCTTTAGCCAGAGTGGCTGAGGGTTCATGTAAGCTCTGTAGATGAGAATATGACTCTGTTTACTGATGGACACATTCCTGAGGCTGAAAAACCTCCGAAATTGATTGGTATTCTTTCCATTGTGCACACATCTATCCCCTCTCTGCTGGATGTACTGAGGCAGTCCTTCCACTGACCATCAGCTGCCAACATAAGAGATGCTTTGGAGATTCCCAAGGACAGCTTAGCTTTAGGTATGAGACATAACCAAGGGGAAGAGGACCCATGAAACAAAATTTCCAAAAGGTCACAGAGAGAAAGGCCATTGCATCCCTGTTTTAACAGCTGCCAGCTGCACGGGTAAGATGGAATGATGTTCAACATCTGGAGGTCTGTGTGAAGCTGCACACAGGGCATGGGGAGCTCAGTTAAATGAGTGCTGCTCACCTGAGGCAGCTCTGTAATAGCCACTGCCAGTCTGTGGCTGAACAGGTCTGGCTGCCTGCAGACTTAATATTCCCCAGGCTTGCACAGATCTCTTCCTTAATGCTCTCTAATGGATAAATGCCAGCACAATGCAGTAGATAAATATGTGCTACCAGTACTATTGACACTGAAGATCAGGCATTCATACTTAAGGCTTATTTTCCTCATTTGTTACTTACTTAACTAGAGAAATAAAAGGGAAAAGGTGCAAGAGGAAAAGTGCTTTTTTTGGAGGCATAACAGCAGTAATAACAAAACAGTCTAGTTAGTGAACTGTTCAGAGCTGTCAGAAGGTAAGAATTTCCTGTTCATTTTTGATGGCAAATGGGGAAGGCAATCTATTCCCCCTTCTAGCCTCTTGTTGTTGAGAGAACTGACTCTTTCAGCAGAGAATTTGACTGATAGAACTCTCATAGGCTTCAAAAATACCTGATGGATGTGCTAATGGCGTCACAGAGATGACATCCTGGAGCTGGGGTGGTCATTGTGTCTATTTAATGGAACATCAAACAGCCATTGGACAAGGTCTAAACAGTTGCCTTGATGGCCTTTTAATAAAAGAGGGGCCACAGTACATGAAATCCAAAAGCTGCTTAGTGGGTTCATCAGGGATCTAACAAGCACTTTGCAGAAACCGCATGAGCTTTATTTTAGTCAAATTTATGCTTTATTTCTTTTTTTCAAATTCTGGTTACTATAGGAAGTCCATTGCTCGACTTTATGAATGACAGTAAGTGCATGCACATAAGCGGTTTTCCTTCCTCACTATCCTGTACTTTTGTTACTTCAGGCAGACAGCTAAGTGGGATATGCAGAAATCCTACAGTCATGTTCTGTGAAGTGCTCACTAAATCAGAATGCTTAAACATTTCACCTCATCGCTGTAATAAAAAAACAGAGCAGACAAATATGTCTTGGAAAAGAATGATGTGTACATGAACCGCAGTCTAAAACATAACTGCTTGGTCAGATCTTTTGAAAGCAATGACTTCAGCTCAGTATCTCAGGTAACAACATTCATCTTTGCACACAGCTTCTAGTCTGTGGATGAGAATGGGTTTGAATGAATAAATGTTTCTTCCTTTTATACCAGATAAACTAGAACAAGTTTGACTTGAATAATTATACAGCAAGCTCTTTGGACCAATGTAGTAACATGAAATAACATAACTTCAGATACCCTACGTATTGTGGGTAAAAATTTCAGAATTTTATCTTCCTTCATTAGACACAATGTCAACAGAAGTTTGGAGGCCTTCAACATTGGAGTTTTATTAATTATGGTTCTTATTGAACTCTGAAGCTTGCTAAAGTTGCAACCTGAGTTTAAAGGGGTGGGGGTCGGGGGGAGGGACACAGATGGCTCCTGTAAAGTTGGTTTTTCTCCAGGAGTTTTGTTTCTACACTAACTTTACAAATGTAGCTAGGATTTTATAAATAGGTTTCATATGAAATACAACATGGCCTGTGAAATTGAAGCAGCTCTTGGTCTAACCTCCAAAAGACTGATTTGGTTTAGCTAAACCCTGCCAAGTCAGGAGCTGATTTCAAGGCAATTACTAAGCCATATGTTGTCCTTATTTTAACACAAACAAACCCCTTTTTTTTATAACACAGCTCCAGTGCTATCACATGTTCCTTCACAGAACACAGCCCAGTCTCACACCACTGGTTATTTCCCTTTTAGTTTTGCCCACCTCTGCCTGCAGACCCCAGGGTGCTGGCTGGCTCTGCCACCCTCCTTTCAATCATGTTTTGGGGCTTGGCAGGCATGGCAGCCTCCAGACACATCCAGCTCCCTGGGCAAGATGCCATGTGAGCCATTGCCCACAGCACAGGAAAAGAGAAACAGGAAGGTGTGATCAGTAAAGTCAGTGACCACTGCATGTGCCCATATATCCTGAGGTCCCAGGGTGCAGTTCACATGTGAAGTATTAAAAAATTATGGTGATGGTTATAGGGGGAATACAAACTGGCCTATAATCTGGAATAACCCAACAGATGAACATGGCTTCGATTCTCCTGTGTGCTGAGCTTTAGGGACCATATATTGTTAGCATGGCTTATAAGACAGATGTCATGATAGTTTTGTTAATATTTTATGTACAGGCAATTCAGTAAACTGTGGACAAGTCTTGGGAAACAGACAGGGAGAGTGTGTATTATGCAAAGACATTTTCTTGAAGTGGAAACTATTTTGCTCAGGAGTCTCAGGTGGAGAATTACATTTCAGAAGTGTTTTTGACAACTGATTTCTTGGTGTAAAAACACATGCTGAAACACTTGGCATATGTAATTTGTGTTGGGATTCATTGCAAATCAGGTAGTGCTTTCTTTCACAGGTTCTTTCTGTGGTAAGCCAGTTGCGAAGGACAGAAGAAGGGAGGGAAGAAGAGAGGGAGGAAGGAAAGGAAGAAAAAGAAAATCAAGCAAGCATGTAGCATTTCCCTAGGGAATAAAAGCAGTATTTTTCCTCTGCACTGCTTTGTACAGCTGAGGTTTTATTGTTCATTAATTTGAAAAGAAACACATATAATTTCTCATGAGGCCAGAAAGAATCCACAAAGCCCCTCAATAAATACGTCTTACAGAAAGGCCAATACTACCATGCTACTGCAAGACCTCAACAGAAATACTGTGATTTCTGAAACCTAATGCAAAATTCAAAATTGTGTTTAGCACAGAAGATTGTTCCACTAAAATGTATTTCTAGAAATCAGCCTGTTGATGATAGGGATCCAGGGGCAGAACTTGAAGGATTAGGCTCAGGTTTCAGAGTTGCCAAGATTTTCTGTCTGACCAAGTATAAGTTCCAATGTTAAGGCTTTACATTTTTCAATTGGGATGATGAATTGCCGGATGTCCTGCATGTGCACTGTAATCATGTTACAGGGGTGGGCACAAATTGGGAGCATCTCTTAGCAATTCCATTCCTATCCTGTCCAGTTGTACCCCATGCTATTTGCATGACCATCCTTCCTTCTCAGATGACTGAATACATCACCGCACAGTTTGCTATCAATAAACATTACATGGTCTTTAGCACTGCAGAAGGTATCATTCCTTTAAAGTTATGGTAGAAGTCCCTTGGGAAGCCTGTGCCATGACAGCCAAGATGGGATGTTAACAGGAAAATAACTTACAATGCCAGCTAAATAATTTATTCTAAATACTATTATATATAGCTACAAGGTATGAGAAATTTAAGCAAATAACTTTCAATATTGATTATCCTACTGATGTTAAAACTAGATGCTTTCCAATATATGTATTATTTTTCAAAGATCCTAAATAATTTCTGTTTGAAAAGTTTTGTCTATTAATCTTAAATTAGGAAAATGCGTTATTTGGTCTGTATAGTCTAAATAGATCATGAGAGATATTTGCATAGATACTTGTAGCTAAGAAGGACCACACTGATCAAGTAGTCCAACTTTGTGCATATATCTAAATACAGAATTTCACCTGATAATACCTAAAGCAGAGGGAAATATTTTTCCTTGCTATATTAGCAAGTATACATTTTTAGGCAAAAAAGGCTCTGATAGAATTTGAGCATATCTTTATGAAAAACTTTGCATCTCAATGTAAAGACAATTTAAAGATGAGGCTTGCATCCCTGGTGCCAGTCCATCCCAGTGTTGCAGGCAGCAGAACAGTGCACACAAGATAATTAGCAGCAAATGAGATGGTGCTTTCTCTTGCATGCCACATTTTTAAATGGAGTGGCCTCTTCTGAGAACTCAAAACTGGGCAGAAATATGCCCTCTTTTCTTTGTGTCTCTTGTCTGTTTCCTTTCTCTAAAATGTCATGAATATGAAAATGCAATTTTTCCTTGTTCACTGCACTTGAAATGCCAGTTGTGTCATAGCCCTCTTGCCACACTGTGCTCTTCACTAAACCTCCCCCATCATTCCTCCTGTGCAGCTTCCCACAGCCTGTCTAAGCCCACCACAACACCAGGTAATGACATCCAGGTAATGACAGGGTGCTCTGCCACTCTCTGGCCTTGCTGCTGTGCAGAGGACAAGACACAGAAGCAGTTTTGTGCATTGCTGATGCTGTGTTAGGCCACATCTGAAGTGCCACGGGAGTGTGTGGCCCTTGGGGCCACGCTGGAGGCACCTGGCAGGCAGAGGTTTGCTCAGTGGCAGACGATGACCTAACCAAGCTTCAGTGATACTAAATTAGACTTTGGGGCATTTTAAGTAAGGAAGTAAAGTGACACACAGTCAGGCTTGGGGGAGGGAAGGAAAAAAATCATTAAATGATCCCAGATTAGCAAAAGAAATTGTAGAATTAAAAGTGTGGCTTTAAAATGCCACTTTGTACTGCTGCAGGCAGGGAGCTGTGTCCTGTTCTCCCATCCATTTTATAGTACAGTAATTCCATTGACTTTGCTGTAGTTCTTCCTGATTTACAATCATCTGAGATAAACACAAAAACCAGTGTCTTTCCAAGTCATCCATCTTTGTTTGTGGAGAACTACTTGAGAGAGAAACAGCTCAGCCATGCATAAGGGCAAGTCATAATCTGACTGTACGATTTGCAGTGGCATGTTGTATTATTACCTCCTGAATACTCTGTTTTGTAGCACAAATGGACTGAAACAGATCTTTTTCTTTTTTTTTTTTCCCCCAGGATCAGAGAAAGTATTTTTTAATGCAGATCAAACTATGTCAATAATCTAGGGTACTAGTTTTTCTATTTTGTTGATATTTTCATGGTGTATGAAAACATGTGCTGCCCTGGTGTATTTTCTGCACTGAATTTGAGCTGTCCTTGTTAAAATTGGAAAATATACTCCAAAGGTATGAAACTTTCTTTCCAGGGACCTTGATTTTATTCCCTTTCCAAGATTCTGAGGTAGGTTATAGCCTTCACTGCCTGCAAGAGCTACTGTGTAAGCTGTGAGCTCTTTAAGACAGCATCTGTTTTCAGGGAGTCACCTTTTCTACTTTGGTGTGTTTCCTTTGCTTTCATTTGCAAACAGGGGAGGAATGTAAAAATCATACATTCTATGTATATGCTATTCTAAATTGATGCTGGTTTAGGATGCACTCAAGAATAATGTTTTTTTCTTGCTGTACACAGTCAGTGTACAAAGCTGCACACAAAAACAGAGATTAGATTCACTTAACTTTGTCCTTTGTTATGCTAGTGTACTTTAGATAGTGGTTGCATAATGAGCTGAAAAAGATATTACGTGTTATTTTAATTCAACGAGTTTTCATATATTCACCCTCAGAAAAGGTAGAAAAATATAGAAATAGTCCAGTGACTATAAAAAGCTTCAGCTTTTCTTCTTACTTTACAAGGAAATTTCAGGTTAAAGGGGATGATCTGCATATTGTACACTGTAATTGCACAGCCTGGAATCAGGAATTTCTCAGATTGCTCCATTCTTGCTGCACAGAGCAAACTGGAAACAGTGTTGACCACATATTCTTGCTGTTTCTGCTGGAACTCTCATCTGTCTGGCCCTACACCAATGCCAGTTTTCACCTTGCATATTGAATGCCTGTGGTTTCCTCTGAGCAGTAGTATTCTCCCACTATCTTCCTCTACAAGTTGACTTCTTCCTCACTCTGTACTCACACAGGATTCATAACTGATAGTAGTCCAAGGCAGTGACTTCTTTGCTTGTCTCATCTATGTTTTGATACAGTCCTTCAACATTAGCAGCAGCATCGTATGCATAATGAAATATATCTAACGCTATAGAAAGTTAATGACAGACTAACTTTACTTTAGATAGCTAATTTATCCTTATACACTCGTTCTGCATTTCCCTCTCTGAAGGAAATTTCATGCCACTGCATGAAGCACTTTTGTTGGAAAGTTTTACTAGTAGCAGTGGTATCCACCTTCTGACCGAAGGATCTGTGTTATGCATTTAAAGGGTGCAACACTACACTGTCAACTCAGTTTTCATGAAGTTATTCATTTCATCAAGAACCTTTGGCATTATTGGTGGGTTTTGTATTTTGCTTTGAAATTGTTTTCTGTTAGAAAATTCAAGTCAAGCTATAGGCCCGAGAAACTGAGCAAAATGACATCTCAAAGTAGGTAACACTGCCATGAAATGCAGCAATGGGGTACAGCTCACTTTCCTTGGCATTATTGGAGATGTTAATTTATTCTGTATCACATTTTTGTTTTCAGAATTTTCCTTTCTTTAAAAAAAAATCTGAAGCAAAACATACTGAACTATGCTGACTATTCAGTAGTAGATATTTCAAGTTAGATATCAATAGTCCTTCCTGAAAGAATCCCTGATTTTTACGTATACTAAATTTATTCAGATTCTGCAGTTTGAAAATGTTCAGAATTCTAGAAAAATGTGAACACAGGCCAAGGTGGTGTTCTTTAAGTACTTACTTTTGAAAAATGAGACCACCAAGTATAAATATTGGTCATGAATATGGTGCCAAAAAGATATCACCATTGCTCTAATTTCTTTACTGACTTTAGATCAGGCTCTACATATCTTTTCATGTGCCAGTGCTGGTGTGTTGTAATAGTAAGACTAATTATAATAATAGATGCAATAGCGACTTTTCAGCACTGAATGGATTTTTCAGTAACTTATTGAGGTCACTAATTCCTTTCATGCAGGCTATGAATAGAAGTGATTTTACAGCCCTAACCTAGAAGAAAAATAGTCTGTGATCTCTTATCAATTCATAAATCTATGTCTCCCAGTTCTTGCAAAGTGACTGATAGTCTATTAAAAATAAATAAATTTTAAAAGTGATGTACTGCATAGGTGTAGATTATACTTTATAATAGTGCATTCTGTACACTAAAAGTAGTACTTATGATTCCCCTGTTAAAATTTCCAGTTGCAGAAACTGCAGAGATGTGTGTTTTATTTTAAATATATTATGCATGGAAGACTAATCAGAGTTCATTCACCTTTTAAAAATCAAAATTAGTGGTTGAACAGAGTTCTGGAATATCTCCTGAAAGCTTCTCCCGTGTTCCAGTGTCATCCTGTAGTTTAATAGTGTTTTGGTGCAGCAGGAGTTGGCCCTGTCTGTTTGAGCTGGATGCTGCTGTGGGGTGTGCTAAGAGGACAGGAGTACCTATGCATTGTTTTGGTAGGTGCGGGACATCAGTTTGGGAAGTATTTTGTTGCCTAAAGGGACCAGAAGCAGTATGACATGAGCATTTCACATAAGAAAAAATGCCTATCCCTCATGGCCAGTGAGCATTCCTGGAAATACAACTTCAGGATTTAGAAGAAGCAACTGGAGTGTGCCAGTTTGACACCTGCACCTCACCATACATTGGCTACATTTTCTGTGCTCTGCAGTTTTCAATGAGAAATCTTAAGATACTTGAGAGGAGAAGTATTTCATGTGCTATGGTATTGATGACTGACTGGGCAGAGCATTCCAAACCAAAGGGCTTCATGGCTAAGAAAAAGGTGTTCCTTGTAAATCTAGGCAAGTGTCACCAAATGTATTTGATTTCAAAGATTTTGCTGGAAGCTAGCATAGACAGAAGAGAGAAAAGTGAGATAAATAAAAAATTAAGATGCGTATCTGTAATATTTATTCACATGATTCTCTAGAGTCTCTCAAAGGTAAGATTTTATCTATGGGAAAGGGTGTTCTCTGTCCTCCTTCTGCTGTCTGGTAATTATAGTTCTTAAGTCACAACTGTCTATGGCTAAAGGCAGGAATAAAGACCATTATAGTATTATTGATACTCTTTATAGCAGGACTATATGAAGATTATGGAGACAATATGAGCTATTAGCATGTGCTGGAAATACCTTTTGGAGGGCATCTTAAGACTGGTTAAGACTGTCCATCCAGATAGCCAGGTAGATCCTTCATGTAGTTACAGGTTATCCTCAGAAGAAAATGTGCTTGGAAATCACCAGCAGGAAAAATGTGTTAGCTGGACACTGTTTATGTGGCTTACTGTGTTGTCAGAGCATAGTGACATAGGCAGGTGTAGCAGTAAATGACATTGCAATCCTCTTGTCCTTCTCTTCATGCAAGTTCTTGAAAGTCCAAGTATTAAAGTCACAACGTATTCACTGAATGACACTTTAGATGTTGTTTTCAAAAGTCAAATTGCATTTTTTTAAATATAAACAAACCAGGAGCAATTTATTTTCATTAAGAAATGTCTAAAATGGGAGAGAGATGTCATGTTAATAGATGTATTACATAATTACATAGTATGCACATATTATTGTAGTGCCTATCTTCTGAACAAAGTCATAATTCCTTTTTACCGAGACACTAAAAATAGGCATGGCTGTAATGTATGTCATGAGTCATAAATCAATAAGAATGTTCTGCAAGACAGTCTATTGATTTAGTGCAATTAAAGTAAAACATCTATTTTGGACTTCTGGAGTATGTGAAAAGGGTAGCACTTTTGTCAATGGATTGTCTTTTGGACATAGGGTTTGTTCAGTTGTGGTCTGGTATCATTAAAGAAGGATATTTGTTATTTTGCAGGTTTGCCTAGCTTAGGAAATAAGGAGACCTAGTTAAGAAAGAGGAACTAGAGAGAAGTGTGATCTCGAATATGTAATAACAAATTCTTCATTTAGAGTGCAAACATAACAATATTTCAAGGTGCATGGCATTAGCGATAAAAGTATGGTCTGAGTAATATTTACGCAATCAATGTACAATTGAAATGTGACAGCACAGATTAGTTTGGAAATGTATTAACCTAACTTCTTGTTTTCAAAAAAGTGAGAGGAGCCGCTGACACCATGTGGAAAACTTGGAAAGTGCCTTTTACAAAATGTTTTCCAACTTGGGAGCCTGTTACATCTTTCTTTCTGACTCATCCACTGTTAATAGGACAGGGGGAAGAAGGAATGGGACTCCGTGAGGTTGCAGTCTTCTAAAGGTGAAAGTGCTGTTCCTTGTGCCATGTCTACCATAAAAGACTGTGGAGTAGGGATGACTGAGTTGGATTAAAAGAATTCATGTCAACTAAGTCATACTGTCTGGTCTACAAACCTGAGAGTCGGGGGAGGATGTTAAGAGCAGAATACACAGTGCTTTGAGAATAAAAGTGGGCAGAGTGTGTCTGCATGTATTACGTGTCTGATCATAATAGCTAACATGTCACTTTGTGGGCTGAGTCCCCCACTGTAGGTCCCAAAACTCTGTAAATACAGACAAAAATGTTTATCTTTTAGGGAGTGGGGAAAGACCCCACCAGTATTATCTTCCTTTCTCAATATCTCTTTTTGTATCTAAAGATGATGTTTCTGAGAATAAATCTTCCTCCTCAGCAAATTTAATAGTAATATTTAGGCGATCACATTACATAAAGCATGATTTATTATTACCTTCAGAAAGAGAATAGTATCAGATGGCAAATGAACTACAGGCAAGCTACAGGAGGGAAGGACACTCCTCTGGAATTAAACCTTTTTTATCAATATTCCTAGAGATAAAAACGTACCAAATAATGTACTAAGAGGCAAGAAGCATAAATACACAGAGAAAATGACTCAGACATTGTTTTCTCTAAATAGAATGGTTTTGAAAGCACAGAAACACTAACAGCTTTCTAATGGTACAGCGTATCAAGAAAGATATTCACCATATCCATCATAAATGAAACTTTCTGTCCTTCTCTTTCTGAAAGATATGCTTAGCAGAATTATGATGTATCATTCCTATTCGTGACTAAAACATGTGAGTGAGTCTTTGAAAGATTTAAGACATTCAATTCAGCTGCAAAAGAAAAAAGCTGTATTAAAAATTTGTTGACTTCATTCAGCTTCTTCAGTGAAGTGCTTCTGTTTTGCTCCAGTGTGCATGATATATGCTTTAAGACTAGGTTTTCATTCATTTTCTATGTAATTATTAAAAGTGTCTGCTTTCATTATTGAACTCATTCATAATTAAGTGAGACCCATTAGGGTCTTCTACAGTGCTATCATTAGCAAGTCGGGATTGTTTGATCCCTTTTATGCCATTAATTGCTTATTATATTCCTATGTTGTCCTATATTTTATTTAGAATAATAATTATTAATTTCCTTGAAGAAAGTGTGCAACTAATAAAATATATTAAGAAGCATCAAACAGTCCCATAGTTGTATTGACCATTCTCAGAATTTCTGGTTTATCTTACAGTAATTACTTCTGGTTCCTATAGGAAATCTATTTGTTACACCACAGCATCATTTAAATGAAAATGTTGATGAAGGAGCCTGATCACTTTTTTGAAGAAAAACTGAGAAATAAATTTGTCATTTAGGTCAACAATTCACAAGTAGGCCAGCAGAAACTAATGATGAAAAGTGATTGTACATTTACAGTATGAAATAACACATGGAATAATGCCACACAGATGTTCAGTATCGTATGTGAGACGAGTTAACATCTCTGTGTAGACTTAAGGTCTAATCAATCCCAATTGATTTGGTGTTTATTGCTATGCTGTGTATCTACTGCTTGTTTAAGATGTATTCTGTCAGTCTGTTTGTACTCAGGTGCATAAAATCATAGTAGTCCCAATAACCATGAGACTGAAACAGCTGCATAATATAATAGTGTCTTGGTTTTTGAAGTGTATGTTTGTGTAACAGCAGTGTGAGTTCTGATGGAATAATTTTACAACCTTGTGACATTCACACTATTTTCAGTGATCATGTTTTGTTCCCGTTTGGGCTCCAGTCTTCCAAGTGATGGTTATTTGGAAGGACACTTACACCTAATCAGATCCCTATTTAAAGACTTAAGAAGTCCTGACAGGTCCAGAAGCCTGTTCTTTTGTGGACAAATGCACAACCAGGGCCTTTTTGAACAAACCAAGGACTTAACTCCAGCAAATTTTATGAAATATTATATTTGCTTTAAAAAAAATGAGAATTTTCTAACTGCATACATTTGTGGCAGTCTGAGTTGGGGACACTTGGTAGGAAATCATCTTTATTTTGCTGCACACAATTATTATTTATAATTGCTTTGGTACATTGTGTGCACTAAATTCCCTATTTTTAGCAAGCTGTTTTTTCAAGAATATTACCTATTGCTGACCTGACTGTCAAAAGATTATCTATTTTTTATTTTTCTAATAGGCTTTAACTTACATTTATACTTATTTATAGCTCTGTTAAAGTACAACTTTACGGTAAAATGGAAAATGATACTGCAGTAGTTATCCAGTCCTTGTGGCATTAAAAGCATTTCCTCCATAACATGTTAAGATATGGAAATTCTAACAACCTAGATAAGCACTTCAGTAATACCACCATTAAGGGACTCTAAAGATCTACTTGGAGACCTACCATTTATGTCTCAGTATTAACTGCTTTGTGAGAAGCTATTCATTGCTCCTCGTGAGTTATTTAGGGAACTTGGGCTTCTATTATTATAGAAACAACTAAAATGTGAGCAGGCAACCAAAAAAAAAGAAAAAGAAAAAAATACATGCTGGATTACTCCAGGGCTGTAACTCCTACACCATAACTTAAAATTTAAGATGTTATTACTTGTATATCAGAAAAAGTAACATAGTCTCAACTATTTAAAAAAAGAAAAAAGTCAAACCACAACTTTTTCCTTTTGCTGCGTCTGTTGGAGCAGCATGTTTTGACACATTGACTTTAAGAAGCCTCACAGAAAGGGTATGAGAGATGTTCAATTACCACCAATATTATTTCCAGCTAAAAATACCTGATTAAATGGTAGGCAGACAGAGTTTGGAGGACACCGACAATTTTTGTGTCAGTTGCATGGGTTAGAATTAAAGGAAGAATCATCTAACTTTTTGCAGAAGACAAGGCACTTTGAACCAACCAGCACCATAAAATTTCTCTGTGCCCTTTACCAGTTACCTTTCAACTTTCCAGCAGAAACACCTTCGCCCATCCCCACTGCTCTCTCCAACCTCCACTGTCCCCTTCTTCAGGTGTCTGTGAAGCAAGACTTTGGTGTTTTCTTTCTTTCTTGTGTTAGCTGCCTCTGTTGGACAGAAAAAGAAATTTAACTCCTTCGCTACTTTTTAGCCCACAGTTCCTTTTCTTCAGCAGCTGTGGTAGGTTGCCCTTGCCTGGATGCCAGGTGCCCACCAAAGCCACTCCCTTACTCTCCTCCTCAGATGGGCAGGAGCAGGGAAAATAAAGCAAAAGGCTTGTGAGTCAAGACCAGGACAGGGAGAGATCACTCACAAGTTACCAACATGGGCAAAACAGACTCAACTTGGAGAAAAAAAAAAAAAAAAAAGTAATTTATAAGCAATCAAATCAGAATAGGATAACGAGAAATAAGACCAAATCTTACAAACACTATACAACACACTCCCCCACCCCACTCTTCCTTGCTCCCCAGGCTTAACTTTATCCATGGATTTTCTACCTCCTCCCATGCATAAGCACAGCAGAATGGGGAATGGCGTTGTGGTCAGTTCATCACACATTGTGTCTCTGCTGCTTCCTCCTCTGCAGTGGAAGGACTATTCACACTCTTCCCCTGCTCCAGCATGGGTCCCTCCCATGGGAGACAATCCTCCATGAGCTTCTCCAGTATGAGTCCTTCCCACAGACTGGAGTTCCACATGAACTGCTCCAGCAAGAGTCCTTTCATGGAGTGCAGTCCTTCAGGAACAGGCTGCTCCAGTGTGAGTCCCCCACAGGGTCACAAGTCCTGCCAGCAAACCTGCTCCAGTGTGGGCATCTCTTTACATAGGGCCACAGGTCCTGCCAGGAGCCTGCTCCATTATGGGCTTTCCATGGGGTTACAAAATCCTTTGAGCATCCACCTGCTCCTCTGTGGGGTCCTCCACAGGCTGCTCAACTGTGAATCTCCATGGGCTGCAAGGGCACAGCTGCCTCAGCACAGTCTTCATTACAGGCTCCAGTGAAATACCTGTTCCAGTGCCTGAAGCACCCTATCCCTCTCCTTCTTTGCTGACCTGGGTGTCTGCAGAACTGTTTCTCTCACATGTTTTCCCTCCTCTGTTCCCTGGCTACAGTTGCTTCGGTACAGCAAGTTCCTTCCCCTTCCCACAGAAGCCACCCCTGTAGCCCCACACTACCAAAACCTTGCCACTCAAACCCAACACAGCAGCTCTAATCATGACCTATAGGAATATCTCCCCTTCCATTTCTTCTTGAATTGGGCACACGTTTTCCAGCCTCCTTCGCCCCAAGGTGTGCTCTAAGACATACATGAAAAGAGTGGGTACTTGATACTGCTGAAACAAAGTATATCAGCACACTGAGGAAGCCAAGATAGCCCATCCTTCCTCTAAATCTGTTACAAACCTTGATTGTTCATCAGAAAGCAGCCAAGTGATCGTTCAGACAAGACCAAGATTTCACACTTGTAGTGGAGCTTGTGTTACACAGATTTCAGTGTTCTAAATCCCTCCAAAGCTTTCTGCCTCTGTGTTTATATGCACAGTTGAAAAGAATTGTATCCTTATCCAGGGTTTAGACACACCCTGGCTTTATGATTCTGGATTTTGCAACATTGTTCTATATGTGAGCTTGATAGACCACTTCCAAAGATGAACAGGTAGTTTCTGCAGCCCAAAGAACTTCTTGGAAGATTGTCACTGAATGTGAAAAACATGTGAGGAAGGAGATAACTACTTGCCATGCTATTATTTGAGCTGGACGTTGACAACAGGTTGCTGTTCTTCATATTGAATCTAAAAAGGACATTTATAAATAAAAATATTTAAAAATTGCTTAAGAAAAATATGCTGAAAGGTTTCTGCACTTCTGCTTTCACTAGTGACTGGTTTCAATAATTAGCAGCAAACATACAGATCCATATTTGTGCCTTCAGATATCTGTGTTTAACCAAGTATTAATTAATTAAAAATCAGTGTAATTATTCATGTTGATTTTCAGCAATGTTCTCCTTAATTCATTGGTACCAAATAAGTAACATTTTAAATGGGAATGGAAACACTGAGACATCTTTATTCTAATGAACTTCATTTCACTGTTTTAAAATCAGTAGTACCAAAATTTTGACACATTGGAAAAACTGAGTCTGAGTTATGATAAACACACCTGATTTCAGGGCTCAGTCTAGTATTCTAGCATACAGGTTCAGGTGTCTGAAAATCTGTGTTTATATTTAAATATGGCCAAATCTGTTATAATCTGATAAAGTTTCCTAAACCTATGTTTTGCCAGTCATGCAGAATTAGTAAGAAATTTTCAAAAATGATGGCTTAAACTAATTATTGAAAAATAATTTTTCTTTATGGAATTCTATTAAGGCTGTCCACTGTTTATGCAGTGAGACCTGACCCTGCTGGTACTTCATGTCAGTAGCTCAGTGGAGATGAGTGGGATGGCTCAAGTCCACAGTTTAAGTTTGTTGAAGAGGGGTTTCAAGGAAGACACACTTGCTTCCTGCTGTCAGATTTGTGCTTTCTCAGGTCAGTTGACAGCTCATCTTTGGTCCGGAGGAGGTACACAACTGCATTTTTGCTGATCTAACAGGAATCAGCACTACTACATTTATGCTGCTTTTACGATAGGTTACACTTGCAGAAAAATACCTGGACTGCCAATGCCTAACCTGGGGAAAAGAAGTCTTCCATTAGAATGAAGTTATCAAAAACATTTTGACAGTTTGAAATGGCAATGTGTGTTAGAACAGGATCAGCACTTTGTGTTGTGTAGTTATGGCGTTTTTGATCTGGTACTAGAAACCCTAAAGCTGGATTTACTTTATCACTGAACCTCATCTGGGAGTCAGCAGAACTATCTATATGGGAGTTTTCTATTTGAAAACCCAAAGACACTGACATCTGGGGGGTTTTTTCTGCTCGTAATGCCACCAACTTTTCTTATAGCTGATATTAACACATTTACACAGTAAGTGAATAAATTTATAGAAGCTGCATTTATCGTATATTAAAGTGAGCTCCTATATATCCGGCAGACTAGAATTGTTGCCATTCATTCCAGTCCACTGGATAAGTACATAATTGCATATTTAAGAGACAGAGATAGACATACACTAGAGGTATCAGTGAGGACAGTCTTTAGCTGCTGTAAATTGTTACTAATTCCTTTGCTGCAGTACATTTATAGTAGCTGAAGTTTTAATCAATGTTATGCATGTATTTATGGCCTAGACTGTTCTACTATTTATGTTAAATGAACAATAATGCCATTAAGGCAAGTACTAAAGAGGAAATTATCTTTATTTTATTGTGTGAAGAGAAGATCTTTACCTGTGCTTACTACTATTGATTTTAGTGAGAATATATATGAATTCAACTATTCTTTTCCTTAAATGTTTGTCAGAACTGTGTTTATTAGATGCATGCTAAAGAAGAGATATTGTAGGCAGTATGAAAGGCAATTTTTTTCTCAAATTTGTTGTAATTCTGACATTTTCCTCCTAGTGCATATTTATTAAACAAAAATAATGATATTCAGCTAATCCTATTCATTCTCAATAGAGTTCAGAGGACTTAGTGAGTCAAGTTACTCATTCTTTAATATGATGCTCATTAAACATGAAATCCAACAAAGTTAAAATAGACATCGCTGACCATGGGTGAGATATACCCATGAGCCATAGTCTTGCAAATTCTTTTTCTCCTTCTGGATTCTTTTCCTGGGATCCTGAGGCAGCTTGTGTTACCTGCCATGACATGCAGTTGCTGGAATCTGAAATGAGATGAGTTAATGGCATTGCATTATCTCCTGATGACAAATCCATTAGCATATGTCACCGCTCTCACTTATAATTCAAGTCTCTGCTTGCTTGGTGCTCATTGCAAGGGAAAATCTGTAAGCTTTTACATTTCCATTTCTTTACAAATGTTTTGTACAGCTTTATAAGACTGAGCAATGCATTCAAATGATGGACTAATTTGTGTGTTCTAATGGCTATACATAGATTTGTTGCCTTTAATTATTTAAAATCTTCTTTGTCAACTGGAATGACCTACAGTATATAATTCATAATTGTTATATTAATTATGAATTGCATGGGTTATTTTACTCTACTGAAATGAAAAATTTAGGGAACTGTTCTATACTCTCTTTGAATAATTTGCTTTGCAGCAACTGTAGGCAGCATACAAAGGCAAGTTTTTAATGTGTTTTACTCTGTGTTAAAAGATTAGATATTGCAGAAAGAAACGTTCTTGGTACCCAACTTACTGACTCTCCTGGAACAGGGGGCAAGGCAGGGCAGCACTGCAGAGCCTGGAAATAGCAGTGCATTCTCTGGATATGGTGAGTTAGATTAAGCTGGCCCTTTGGGGTGGTGTCACTTATGGAAATCACTGTTCAAACACAGGGCAGCACCGAGCTGGGAAGTAGCACAATGGTTGGCAGACACCGTAACCTGTCTAGCTGTTGGGGTTTAATTCTGTTCTTTACCTCCTGAATTCAATGAAATAGGCATGAAAGATTTGTACTGAAAATTAGGAAAGAGATTTGTCTGACTTTGGTGAGACAAGGGCCAGCAGTGAGGAAGGGCAGGAAATGTGTTCAATGCATAATAGTTGAAAAAAAGCAAAGAGAAGATAAAGTGGGAGAAATGAAGTCAGAAATGGATGGGTAATTGTCCTGGGTGGAGGCAATAATGAAACATTGATCTTTTGAAGTGAAGATCAGGAATTTGTAAGAAGCCATAGGTGGGGAAGAAGTTATTATGGTCAGAGAGTCAGTTAAAGTAGGGGACATAACTGCAACGACTTAAGAGCAAGGTATAATAGCCTTGTGAGAATATCACTCAGTGAAAATAACTATATAAAATGACATTAAATTTATAAAACAAATTGAATGAATAACAGAGTTAAATAATACCTTTAAACTGACTACATCAGTGGACAAGGGAAGAGCTATGGGTCTCTTCTACCTGGACTTCTGCAAGGCCTTTGACACATTCCCCCACATCTTTTTCTCTAAATGGGAGGGATATAGACATGGTGGGTGGAGTGGAATGGAATTTCAGTGGAAATGGCTGGATGGTTGCAGCCAGAGGGTAGTGGTTCATGGCTCAATGTCCCAGTGGACTTCGGGGGAAAAGCAGTGTCCCTTAGGAGTCTGTATTGGGACCAGTACTGTTTAATATCTTCATCCATGAGACAGACACCCTCAGCAAGTTTGCAAATGACACCAAGCTGGAGGATGGGATGTGATTCAGAGGGATTTGGGCAAGCTGGAGAAGTGGGCCCATGGGACAGTCCTGAGGTTCAGCAAGGCCAAGTGCAAGATGCTGTACCTGAGTCAGGGCAACCCCTGGTACCAGTAGAGGCTGGAGAATGAAAGGATTGAGAGCAGCCCTGTGAAGAAAGACTTGGGGATACTGATGGATTAAAAGCTGGACATGAGCCAGCAATGTACACTCAGTTCAAAAAGCCAATTGTATCCTGGGCTGCATCAAAAGCAGTGTGACCAGCAGGTCGAGGGAGGTGATTCTGCCCCTCTGCTCCTCCCTGGTGCAACCCTACCTGGAGTAGTGGTCTGGAATCTTCAGCACAGGAAAGACGTGGGCCTTTTGGAGCAGGTCCAGAAAAATGATCAGGAGGCTGGAGCACCTCTCCTATGAGAACAGGCTGAGAAAGTTGGGGCTGCTCCCCCTGGAAAAGTAAACACTCCAAGGAAACCTTATTGTGGCCCTTCAGTACTGGTGTCTTTATTTTGGGTGGGATACAGTTAATTTTCTGCCTAGTAGCTGTCACAGTGCTGTGTTTTGCATTTAGTATGAGAATAAAGTTAATAACACACTGATGGTTTAGTTGTTGCTCTGTAGTGTTTACTCTAAGGATTTTCAGTTTCTCATTCTCTGCCAGTGTATAAACTGGGGGGAGCTGGCNAATGTACACTCAGTTCAAAAAGCCAATTGTATCCTGGGCTGCATCAAAAGCAGTGTGACCAGCAGGTCGAGGGAGGTGATTCTGCCCCTCTGCTCCTCCCTGGTGCAACCCTACCTGGAGTAGTGGTCTGGAATCTTCAGCACAGGAAAGACGTGGGCCTTTTGGAGCAGGTCCAGAAAAATGATCAGGAGGCTGGAGCACCTCTCCTATGAGAACAGGCTGAGAAAGTTGGGGCTGCTCCCCCTGGAAAAGTAAAAACTCCAAGGAAACCTTATTGTGGCCCTTCAGTACTGGTGTCTTTATTTTGGGTGGGATACAGTTAATTTTCTGCCTAGTAGCTGTCACAGTGCTGTGTTTTGCATTTAGTATGAGAATAAAGTTAATAACACACTGATGGTTTAGTTGTTGCTCTGTAGTGTTTACTCTAAGGATTTTCAGTTTCTCATTCTCTGCCAGTGTATAAACTGGGGGGAGCTGGCCGGAAGGGGATGATCATGGCTGGGGGTCAGCCTGGGTATGGGTGAGTGGGTGGTGAGAAATCATATTGTATATCACCTATTTTAATTTTTTTTTAAGGTTTTATTCCTCTCTCTCTTTTTGTTATCTCCATTTTTATTACTTTTTATCATTATTAATGTTATTATTATATTTTACTTTATTTCAATTATTCAATTGTTCTTATATCAACGCATGTGTTTTACCTTTTTCTGATTCTTCTCCCCATCTCCCTGCCTGGGACAGGGGGAGTGAGCAAAGTTCTGTGTGGTACAGTTGCCAGCTGGTATTAAATCACAACAAGGAGGCTTGTGAGAAGGANGGGATACAGTTAATTTTCTGCCTAGTAGCTGTCACAGTGCTGTGTTTTGCATTTAGTATGAGAATAAAGTTAATAACACACTGATGGTTTAGTTGTTGCTCTGTAGTGTTTACTCTAAGGATTTTCAGTTTCTCATTCTCTGCCAGTGTATAAACTGGGGGGAGCTGGCCGGAAGGGGATGATCATGGCTGGGGGTCAGCCTGGGTATGGGTGAGTGGGTGGTGAGAAATCATATTGTATATCACCTATTTTAATTTTTTTTTAAGGTTTTATTCCTCTCTCTCTTTTTGTTATCTCCATTTTTATTACTTTTTATCATTATTAATGTTATTATTATATTTTACTTTATTTCAATTATTCAATTGTTCTTATATCAACGCATGTGTTTTACCTTTTTCTGATTCTTCTCCCCATCTCCCTGCCTGGGACAGGGGGAGTGAGCAAAGTTCTGTGTGGTACAGTTGCCAGCTGGTATTAAATCACAACAAGGAGGCTTGTGAGAAGGATGGGGATAGACTTTTTAGCAGGACCTATTGCAATAGAGCGAGGGTTAATGATTTTAAACTAAAAGGGGGTAGATTCCAACTTGAGAAGAGGAATAATTGTTTTACATTGACAGTGGTGAAGCACTGGAACAGGTTGCCCTGAGAGGTGGTACATCTCATTGCTAGAAACATTCAAGGCCAAGTTGGACAGGTCTCTAAGCAACCTAGTGTAGTTCAGTATGTCCCTGACCATTGTGGAGGGGTTGGACTGGATGAATTTTAAAGGTTCCTTTTGACCCAAACTATTCTATTATTCTAGGCACATCAATGGTCTTTTTATAACAAGATACTTATTTTTTAACTTAACTTTCTTTGGAATCTACAAATGAAATAATATGGCCTTTATTCACTCTACCTAGCTTTAAGCATTTAACTGATGATTTAACTGAAGTTAGGTCAAATACCAAAGTTAGGTAATTAATTGGCATTTAGTAAAGCAATCATTTTCTAGGAAGTGGCAAAACTCTTTAAAAGTATCAAAGAAATGAATGTCTTAGCAGGAAAAATTTTCCCTCCTAGCATATGTGCTTCATTTTTATTGTCTTCCTAGTTATTCAATTTATCTTTTCATTATGTGAATTCTTACAGAGTATTTCCTATTTGATAAGATTTATTGCTAAAGTTATGGCCCCATCTATGTTAAATACCTGCCAGCATAGAAGTTCAGCTCATTTAGCCAGCTTTAGCTGCCAAATTCCAATTTACACAACTTCAAAATTTAGCACATTCATTTCAAGTTCCTTCCCTCCCCAGTAAAGGCCTTCAGGTGGAGAGAATACAGCAGTGGGGACATTTCATTCATTATTATTCACCCATTGTTCCTTGCTTTATGCTTTTCTTCTTCGACTCTAGTTCTCTTTCTCTCATTTTACAATAGGAACTGATGAGGACTCTTCATTTTAGGGAATCACAGCATAGTTTTTTCAGGACTGACCATGCAGTGTTTAAATTAATTGGCAATGGTTAAGGATCTACCTTTTCTCAGTTGGGTTAAAGCAACCTGCACTGCTCAGTGCTGTTATGTAGGCAAACACAGCACCATAAAAAGTACAAAACATGGCACAGTGGCTTTAGACTGCAGACATAAAGAAGGGCAGGTTTTTTTTGGTGTCCACTTTGATACCTTCCAACATTTTAATCTGTCATTGTTTTATTTTGACCATAGGATAGGTATTTTGAATTTGTGTTTTGTAGGTTAAGTTTTTACTAAATTTCTTGTTGCAACTTTCTTCTTACAAGTTCGAGATATTAGCTCTTTAGGAAACAACTTGTTATTAAATGTTCTACAGATACAGAAAGCATATTTAGGCATCTCTGGAAGTACTTAACAAAAGAAGAAAGCCCTCACGGCCACTAGGGACAGAGTGACCAAGGCAGAAAGTTGAATGATTTCCCTGCTACCGCCAAATTTCCAGGCTGGGGCCTCTTACACAGAACCTAAGTAACATTTTACTGACTCAAACTTTGAAAATTTTCTGAAGAAATCTGGGAATCTTCTAATTCCATATAAAGTAGGTTTTGTACCCTCAACTTCGCATGGTGGTGAGCAAACTCTTCATTCACTGACTTTGGTAGCTGAGAGCACTCAGCATTTATTAGATGAAATCCTTTCTAATTATAAATGGGGAATGAGTCAGGCTGTTCCAGTCATGATAAATGAACCTGATTAAACATTTTGTGTCAAATATAGCACAGTGGAAAGGAAAGTTAAGAGTGAGTGGATTGAAGGGCTGCATAATTACCAGGAATGGAGCTCATTCATTTCAGGGAGGCAGCGCTGTGCAGCATCAACACTGCGAGGTCAGGAGGAGAATTAGAAAAATGGCACCAGCCCTGTTCTCTGCTGGAAATCAGCCTGAAGCATGTCTATTTAGCTTTCTGGCCTCAAGATACCCTCTGAGCTTTGTGTGGTTTTGATGTACATGCCCCAAACTTTAAAGGTGAACTGAATGCCTCCTAGAGACCTGCTCAGACCTTGACTGGAGGGTCCATGAATCTTCTGCTGGAATTGCCAACTAGATGCTTACACAGGCCTCTAAGCAAAAGCCAGCTGGGGCAGATAAATAAAAAAAGAAAATATTAATAACAGGAAGAATTTGAATCTGTTCTCTATTATTCCATATTTATACTATATTTTAATATATTCTGAATCTTAAACGTCTTATTTTACAATTGGGGATAGTTATTAAGCCAATTCTTTAAAATCTGATTAATTTCTACTTATATTTCTGCCTGTGAATAGTTGTTTTACAGCATTTCTTTTGATTAAGAAAGCCACATTGTTTTCTATAAAGTTTTGTTGGCAGTTCTGATACATGCAGTCAAATAAGGGGAAGAGGAAAATAAGGTGTAAGTGTTTTACCGCTTTGTTGAGATTTAAGAAATAGAGGACTTTTTGTTACCTAGACTAAAATTTATAGAGCTGTTGGAAAATGTTTACTGCACAGGACTGGAGTTTTGACTCTTTGCTAGGAGTGTTTGCTGTAATATTTTTTGCCTTAGCTACACTGCAAGTTCCAATATGCACCCTAATAGTATGACCACCCTGGGAAAACTGAAAAGCTGGCAAGTAGCATCTCCCATGTGTCACATGAAATATCAGTAGTGCAAAAATCTGCAATCCCACAAGGATCCATCCATGAGTTTGACTCTACATGCACCATTAAAGTATAGGTGCTATCCAAGGGCTTCAGAATTAAACATTTCTGTCAGGATCAAGCATGGGAGAATGCATGAGAGCCTTTGACATTTCATCAGTCCCCAGCATTTTCTTGAGCTGACTGCTTGAGAAACCACTGTAAACTCAGTTTCAGGATGGAAAAAATGCAGTACATACTGTGCCCCATGATGGAGTGGTCTTCAGCAGGGCTTGTTTTGGAGAGCAGGTCATGCTGTGGGGCAGCCTTCACTGGCACTGCTGTCCTCTAGCCTTTTCTGCCTCTGCAGCATCCCTTCCCTGCACAGCTCATCAGCAGGCTGGTGGGATCCCATAATGGGAAAGGGGGGCCATATAACTGCACAGCAAGCCTATTACATGCCAAATAATGGGTTGTATCATAAATACTGCGTGCATTTTGACAGGACAGGAATATGAGTACAGGGATAATGACTTTCTTCACTGATCACTTCTCACCTTTCAACAGGAGCTTTGTGGCACATCTGAATACATTGAGCCATAAATATTATCTGTGGCCATTAAAGCATCCAGTCTTATTTCTGAGGTAACTTGTTTCTTATCTGTCATGAGCACTGCAGGCATCAGTGGCAGATTTCAAAGCACAGCTGCTTTTTTCAGAACAAATACAAATTTCTCATCAAAATTGTATCGTGAAAATGAGGATATGGCAAGTCTCACCCTGGTTTGCCTTTTAATTTTCAAAATGTCTTGTTTTGCAGTTCTTTTGTTTTGGATGTGGAGTCCTTGGGGTGTCCAGTAGAAATGTCTGTCTTGTAGTTTATTAAAATATCACAAATTCAGGAAGCTGAGAACAGATAGGACTGGAAACATCAGGCATGGTTTGTACTGCAGAACTAAATCAGTATTAATTTTTATGAGAGGCAATATCATACAAAGATACAGAATCTTTGATTACTTTTTAAAATAATTCATTTCTACCTCCGAATCACACTTCAAGGACACATTTTTTAGTGATGCCCAGTGATTTCAGTGATTCGACTAAAGAATTTCAAAGATTTTGTGTATGCTTCAGATTTACCATATAACATAGAAGAATATGCTCCATAGGCTTTCAGAAGGATACAATATGCATGAGATAAATTAAAGAGTGTTCACTTTAGTATAGAATACAAATAAAACCCAAAACAACAATTTGTTTTTTCTCCTTAGAGAAAAAATTCAAGGATGATATACTTTAAGACAAATTAAATAATCCAGTTCTGTATCTCTCTGGACATGCATGAATATTTTTATTTTGAAAATATAAGCAATAATGAAGAAAACAATGTGATCTGCTTTCTTCAGAGCTCTATGACTTAGCAGCAATCTTTTTAAAGTTCTATTCATAAAATATCTTGTATGAACAGAATCTGTGTGCTGATACAGACTCTTGCACACAAGGTAATACCATTACACCCTATTTAATTTATCCTTTTTCATTAGTTTTTGAGGATTTTTTTAACTTGGTTTATGGTGGATAAAGTCACCCAGAGGCTGAAAATTTAAAGATTACGTTTCTTCTTAATTGTAAATCAATCAAGATTTTTCAGGTCCCTTTCCTATCTTATCACTGTCTAAAACAATGAGTAGGATCTTCTGTGTATGGCAGTACACTGTAATTCAAGACCCTGATCACCTTTGCCTTATGTTTCTCTCATGGAAGCACTTAGGCAATTCTCAGCTTTTCTTCCCCCACCCCTCTTGCGCTTTGTCTCAAGTTAATGTTTTCCTGGATTTAGCTCCTAAATTCTCCAAAAAGTGAGGTCTCGTTAATAATAGGTGTGCAGGATATAGTCCTTAGAATTTTCTGGACCATGATGGTGCCATCTGAAAAAAAAAAAAAAAAAGTACCTATTCCTATTAATGTCAAGTAATCGTTGTTCAAAGACAAATCAACCTTCCAGTTTATTGGCAGGAGTGTGTTAATAAAATCACGCTTATAAAATTAACATGCTGTAAAGGAGAAGACTGAATAATTAGGGAAGACAGGTCTTCTAAGTAATAGAGAATGGACCAGAGAGTTAGAGTCATAGTATAAAATACTATTTTGTAAACACCTACAGCATAGATTATCCCCAGCTAATTAGTATGTCCTTAAAGCAGAGGAAATACTTCAGCTTTGCTCTCATCAAGATTTTTTTTTCAGGTAAGTCTGTTGGAAGGCATCATACTCCTTGAATTCTTGGCTAATCTAAGCAGTGATCAGGAGTTGCTGCTGACACTTATGAAGCATGAAATTTAGTTAGAGGATTGAAAGGATTAGAAGGAGGTTTTAATTATTCAAATAATGAGGACCTGAAATGAACTTCCAACATAGGGTCAAGCACTGGCTGGCTTCCATGTGAAGGACTGATAACTTGATGTTCAGGGTAGTTTGGCATGGTGAACTCCAGCAGGAGGCAACTGGATTTAAGGATTTAAGTGATTTTGCTGCTGGTGGGACTTGGTCTAGCTGAAGGTCCACTTCTCTTGAGCAAACTCTGAAGTCTTTGTGTCAGGAAACATCCAGTAAAACAATGATGTCAGGATCATTTCTCTGCAGCTGCCTATGAAAGTCTCCCTAAATGGAGGCACACTGGCAACAGAAAGCCTCAGGCTATAGGCACATTTTGGTATAAAACTCCTGCCTCCCTCCTGGAGTTACACTTTTGTCACGAAATCAGGAAAAGGCCCCTTTAACTACTGTGGTCCATATTTCTCTCCCAAGTATGTACCATGACTGGTTTTGGACACCTCCAAATCTTTCCTGGTTCTTTGTAATGATCCTTTGAGGTAGCAAAATTTTCAGTCTTTTACAGTGGAGGAAATCAGGCAAAGGGGATTTTTCTGTAGAATTTAATGTTCTGCCTTTTTTTTTTTTTTTCCCCCTGGGAAGAAAGGATTTTTGCACAGACAAACAAACTCTGTCTCCAAGAATAGCCAGAATGTCAGAACTCTCTGCTGTGTGGTAGCTATTGTCTGTGGTAGCTACACCACAGTAGCTCATGTCAGAGATCAGGTGGTTTTGCAGAGCAGTGTATTTTTTCGATGGACATACCTGGGAAGTCAACCTGACTTACTTGCCTGCAGGATGAAAGAAAACTGTCACTGGCTTTTTTGAGTCCCCAAGCTACTGCCTCATCTCAGATTTGTACCTGTGCTTTGACTATATTGAGACGTTTCGCAAACATATGCCTGAAAGCAGAAGAGAAACTGCCAGTGATTATATGGCTTCCTTAGTGAAAAAATGGTGAAAAGTAACTGAGACTCCAATCATCTGTGATTGTCAACACCTCCCTCAGTGTTGGCAATCTACTGGCAATGCTAAAACAGTCTATAATCTGGCCTTGGCTCAAGAAAATATCACTCTAAACTAGTAGTCTTGCCAACGGTTACCCTAGTTTGAGTCTCTTCTGCTTAAGTAAGATAACTGCCTTACTTTACCTTGAAAACTTAAGAACCTTTTGAATATATTTTGATTAGACTGATGCATGTCCTTATAACAACTAAGTACAAATATATACACTTTAAGAGCTGTAGCAGATTTCACCTTGGTGTCGTTAATATGCTTAAAGAAGCTGGCAAATGCAGATACATTGAGCTGATTCTGTTCTCTCCTCTCAAAATATTCTGCAAAAGTTGGAATAAGTGGTTGTTTCCTCTTGCCAGGCATTCTCATTTCAGTGTCCCTTGCTTGTTTACCATTTTGTATATAAGTATCTGTATGAACATGTGTATGTATGTGTTTGTCTTGTGCATGTGTGTGTATGAAAAATAGGGTTTTCCTCTGTTTCTCTGTGTCAGATGATGGACATAACTTCTGACAGTTTTCCTCTTTTCTCCGTAGCAGTCATCCCTCTCCACCCTTGAATCTCAATAGCTAATTGTTGCTTCCTCTCAAAATCCAGTTCTATCATCATCATTAAAATATCTCATAGCTAAATGCTTTGATCTTGTCTTCACTGATGGAAATATCATTATTTCTTCCAGGTCTGTTCAAAATCTCTAACTTTTCTTTCCCTCCAGAATCTCTCAATAGGGAAGGATGTCTTCATTACATCCTTTTCCCCTGCCATGCAATGCACTGTTCCTTGCCAGTCCTGCTGTTTTAATCTAAGGGTGAAGGCACCATAAAAATCTACACATTCTTGATCAAAGACAGTTCAGGAACAATGACATTTATGCACATCCAAATGTGGTGGAATTTTATGGGAAATGTCAGGAAACTTGCTTTCTGCTGAAAAATTCTGAAGAAGTGAGGAAGCTGAGCTCCGGCAGGTGGACTTTTTTTAAATTTAGCAGACATAAATTAAGATGTTACCATCTTTGCTTTCTGCCCACAACTTTGTTGAAGGTTATTGTCCCAATGGGAGCAAGAGTAATATCCTTATTCTGATTCCTCAGTTGCTGCTATTCACAGTCCTAGACTCTGTCCTAAAAGTACCTTAAGCTGCAGTTTATGTAAATATCAACCTGTGAGGGCAGTGCCTGGGAAACTGGTATGTGTTTCTTCTGACATGTCTATTTTTGAACTGCTGATAGCCATGAGTGCACAAAGTGGACTAAAAGTACTAGTACTTACCTTTCCCTGTGTCTGCTGTATCCAAGACAGACTATCAGTCTATTGGTGCAGTCTTTAAAAGAGGAAAAAAAAATAATGGGAAACTAGGAAGCCTTCAGTTTGACTGGAATATTTTTAAACTAGTTTTATTAGTTGCATCAGTGACTAATGTGGTGTTCTTCATAAATCAGCTTTCAGTGACCATGCTGCCTCTATATCATCAAAAAGATGGCATCATGTCTCCATGTTGCACGTCTCCAAGATTGTTTCTGCTGCTTTCTTTATGATTATGACCGCTAAGAGCTTTTATACACAGTCAAAGTAGTTTAGATGATGGGATTTTTGTTTTGTTCTTATTTAAATTGCACCAGCCTGAGATGTCACTGGTGTTGTTCCCTTAATTACCTTGCCTGGTAAAATTGAATCACGTGCCTAAGGTCTGGTGCTTTATTATATGTGTGAACAGCTTTGAATACAAGTACTAAGAGATTTCACATAGCTCCTGTTTCCAAAGAAACCAGTTTCCTGTTGTCTGGGCATGTTCAAAGAGGGTAGGTCAATTGTAAGCTAAGCATAAACCTTGCTGCAGCTTTGTGCTGAGAAAACAAACAAGAAAAAAATGAGATGTGATAGCAAAGCATTAAATTCTAACACTTGGATTGGTGAATGGTTGAGAAGGTGTCTCCAGGGATAAAGGCAGAAGTTGATGGAAGTGTTCTCACTTTTCTGAGTTTCTTTGATTAATTCTCTCCTTTCTTTGTTCCTCCTTGTCTCCTCTACATAGCTATTTGAATTGGACCAAGGGAAAGGGAGGTGGAGATGGGTGAGATATGTCTTGGGAACTTTAATGTTTACATACTGCTTCTTTTTCCATCCTTTCAATATGGGATCCAGCATTTTCAAAACCTTTTCTGGCATGTGTCTTTTTCGCTGGGATTTAATTTGCATTTGTCAGCATTATCTTGCTTTACCCACCAATGAACAGACCACAGCCACCTAAAATCCTGGGGTTTAGTTCCCTAGTTCCTGTAATTCTCCCCCAAAATCAGCTGGACAGTTCATCTTCATGCTAACAAGGACAACAGTGACCAAGGCCAGTGCACTCTGACTGTGCTCCTTTTGTCTCCTAAAACGAAGTAGAAATTTTCAAATTGATGTATACATTTCAGACCAACTACCACAAATATAATAATATGTGTGGACATCTCTAAACAATATTGACATAGAAGGCAACAGACAAATTCTGAAATAGATGTATTTTTCAAAGAATGTTAAAAAGAAAGCAATATAAAATTAACAGTACAGACTGACTACAAAGCATCATGTGCTTCACACAAAACTTGACTTTTTCTTTCTTTTCACAAAAAAATTATGACTTTAATATTAAACTATTACTGAAGTCAGTAAAGTTGCTGTCTGATACAATAACTTATCGTTGCTGATAATGTCATTTTAACTGAATGAGAAAGCATGTGACACTTGGACTTAGATCTTATTTTTACTGATAGTGTAGTGTCATTTCACTAGATTCTTCTCATACAAAATGCATTAAAATGTGGACTGTTATAACTGGACACACTAAATTACTGTTTTGAATCACAGTCTCATTCACTTTGCTTTCAATGAGTATATTTTTGAAAAAATAGTCGCTGCAAATAAGCTGCTTTTGTTCTGCTCAGAAAGCCTGTGGCCTAAATTTTCAGTAGTCACATTGCATCCTACAGTTCATCAGCCTGAAAGGGAACCATCTAGCCAACATAACTGCCAGACATCCTTGGCTTAAACAAAAAGCTATCCTGACTCTCTGCAGATGTCCTTCAAAGACATTTTACAAGTTATTTCTTAGCAAACTATTTCCTGAATTGGATGAGACTTTTAATGAGTGTAACAAAAACCAAGCATGAGATTGTGCTGCTGAACCTTACAACTATACAGGATGTTAAAACTTTATTGAATATTCTGCAGGTAAATCAGCTGAGAAAGGAGTTGATGGAGGAAAAAAAGGTTCTTGTGCACCTTGTCCCTGCAGCATGGCCTGTTTACACAATCAGCAACAGCCAGTCTGTCCCAGAGTACTTATGAAATGTTCTATTTAATCTCTGTTCTCTCAAAGAGCCCTTAACATTATCTCCGTGACAAGGGCTTTGAGGTGTGTTTTTTCTCCCACACTACAGCAAAAGCAGCAGATCAAGGAAGGTTCCCTGCCAGCTGTGTCCTCCAGCTCTGCCTGTGTAGGATCAAGAAGCACGTCCTGAAGAAAGGCAGTGGGAAGTGCAGCATCATGCTGCCAGGAATCAGGATGTCTCTTTGAAAAAATGCTTCTTTGAAGTCCACTCAGGAAGAAGTTATGTTTCATGCTTTCTCCTGGTGCAGTCTGAGGGCAGGTCTAAGTGCACTTCATGCTATGACCCCAAGGACTCTCCTGCCCACCACTCCAGAGCCAAGGAGAATACTCTGCTCCAAAATCCACCCTTGGAATTCCTAAGGCTTTACTGATTCACAATGTAGACACATGAAGGTGAACCTGCAAAGGGAAGGGTCCTAGAAAATAATGTGCCTGACAACATATACTCCATCACTTACAAATTTTCTAGGAAGGGGTAATACTCCCATGCAAACTTTTCACTCCAGTCCTAAATCCATTATGAAGATCATCAAAGATGATCTGACCCTGTGCCCATTTTTACCACTTTAAATTTTTTTAAAAAAGGAGACTTCAGTAAAATTTTCCAGTTCACCATGCAGTGGTTTAATTATTAAATCTAAATAAGAAAAGTACAGAACCTATGTTTTAGGAATGGCAAGGAAATGTGAGAATGTCAGGTTTTCAGGAACATTTCTTGCAGCAGCGAGGGTTTATTTTGAGTGGCTGTCATACAGCAAATATATTCAGCATGTCTTGCATTGTTTCAGACAGCCCAAATGCAGGGTGATAAAAATTATTCTATGGGTTCACATCCTTCCACTTTGCAATGTGAATTGCAAATAGTATGTTATTTGTTCCCAGGCACAGGACCGATTAACTCTGAACTTGGCAAAGATCCAAGTTTCTAAAATAGGGATAATATCTACTCTAAAAAGATTTTAGAAAGCCTTACTGGATAGCATTTAAGAAACTAATTCAAAACTGGCTGAAACATACTCCATTAGGAACACTGATTCAATTGTGTTACAAAGCTGGTAGGAAATACTTAGCATGATCTGTTAAAATATCTTTGAAAAGTATCCTGCTATTATTAAAAAAAAAACACAAAGAATAAAAATGCAATATATGTTACAAATAAATAATAATTTTGTTTTGAGGTAAATAGACATACTGGGCATATGGAAGTGCTCAAATAGGGGTTGGTTTTTTGGTTTTTTTTTTTTTTTTTTTTTAAAGATGCCAGCTTGTCTTGGAGCAATTGTTTGGACTATTGTTAAAAAACAAAGCTTGATAAAGAGCTAAATGCTAAAATAAGGGGGGAAACCGCATGCAAAATAGTAACAGAAATAGAGTAGTGAATAGCAGCATGCAGAGTGCAGTATGAAAGGTGGTGTGGATGAGATAAACTTTCGTGTATCTACCATAATTTAATATAATTAGATTTTGAAAGTGCAAATTAGTATTGATAAAGTAGGTAGATACAGGAGAAATACCCCATAAAATAATTCTGAGAGTTTACTAAAAGCCTGAAGCATCAAAGTCTGGGGTACCACTTACACCAAGTAAAATACAGAACTAATATTACATGGCATATTATAATCTTCATATTAGTCCTGAATTTGACTCATCTTCTGAGTCGTCCTTTTTACTTTGTAAATGTCACTGAGGACATGAGATTATTCTCAAGAGGAAAGTCTGTACCAATAAGAAATTGATTAGCAGTGCAACAACTTCATAATTGCTTGGCCATTTATCTAAGTAATCAAATAGATCAGCAAACAGTATACTTCCCCAAATAAAGTTATTTTATTTTTCACTAGAACAGTTTCCACTCACTTATTGCAGCAACTCTGATTAGTCTGGTTTTTGTTGATTTGGTCTGCGTTTTTTTCCGAGCAAAATTAAAGATATAAATGGTGACTTGAAAACAACTTATAAATCCTTAGATAAATTAATTTCTTTTCTTTAGTGACTATCCCTCTCAGAAGAAGAAAAACAGGTCAAAAATTGAAACCTGTTGTTAATGCTATTTCATTACATCAGGAAAAAGGTCCTCAGAAATGTGCTCTAGGTACAGTAGTGCTATATTTTATTCTAAATAATAATAACCTTTTCTACTTCCCCTCTGTCCTCCCCAAAGCACCCAAACCACAACCTAACAAAAATTCAGTATTTTGCTTAAAGAACACAACATCATTGCCTGCAAGACAGCTATGTGAGAATAAGAGCCTCTGGGCAGATTTTGACCTTACTAACACCAGTATAAATGTAGTGTCCCTTTTGTTGACTGCAGTAGATTTACAGTTAACTCTGATCAGAATAAGAGCTAAAACAATTCCTGGTTCGGACTGGGATGACCAGCCAGATGCTGCAGTTCTCACTGGAGTCAACATTTGAGCACTAGCACAGGTGGCCCAGGGAGACTGTGGAGTCTCCATCCTTGGACTGGCCATGGTCCTGGGCAACCTGGTTGAGCAGGGAGGTTGGACCATATGACCTCCGGAGGTCCCTTCCAAACTCCTTGATTTTCTGTAATGTCTATGCATGGATTTTCTGCTCAGTCAGTACTATTCTGTCATTACAGACAGATCAAGTGATTTCTCTTCTTAGCCCAAACAACTATGGAAATGATAAAAAGGGAAAGTCTATGGGTTTGCCATCACCAGGAAAGGAAAGAGTGCACTAGGGGAAGAACTAATGGCATTAAAAGAATAAATGTGGACTAAGGGGCACAGGGGTGTCTACATCTGGGGTAGACAGAGTAAGAATGCAGCTAAACATCCAGAGCAAATCAGACTTTCTACACTTTGTCTCTCAATGGAACAAATTGAGAGCTAATATTTCCTGAAGGTTGTGCCTTGAAATGAAGGATAGCTCCTAATGACAGTCCCTGTTAGCCAATACTATAGTGTAGGCTGCTGTATTGAACACACTGAAGTAAAAGGGAGGCTTCAGAGATCAGTCATTTCCTTAACACTTGCTTGCCCTTGCTTACATCCTGACATTTAGCAGTCCTCATCTTCTAATGTCGCTGTTGTCCTTGTTAGCATGAGGATGAAATGTCCAGCTGATCTGGGGGGAGAATAGCAGGAACTAGGGAACTAAACCCAGGATTTTAGGTGATTATGGTCTGTTCAGGATATAGCACATGAAATAAATAGAGGCCTCAGAATTTGTTGTTTCCTAGCAGGAAATGTGTTTGAAGGAAAAAAACACATAATTTTCCAGACTGATTTTAATGCAATACATGAGAAATATCATTAATGAATAAAGAATTGCAGAAAGACGAGGGAATGCACATGGGAAGAAATTGCTAACATGGGAAGAGATTGGTAGACAAAAGAACAAGAGTTGTGCAATAGCATGTGGCAGAGAAATGCTAAGAACCAGGATAAAAAGTACGATTCTGTTAAAATCTATTGTTAGAAGTATGGTAAGAGGTCCTGTTTGGATGATATTATGACTCTTCTGAAGGCTTTGCTGTCAGACAGGGACATAGAGCAGAAGCTCTGCCATGAAATGGGGAGGGGTGAAAACTGCAGTAAATTTGGTCACAATGGAATATTGTAAAAGTCCTTAGTAATAACAATATTAGTTATGCAGTTATGCAACTTTTTTCACCAGTCAACAGCCCCTAGAAAGGTGATTGTCTTTTGAACTTTCAGCTAAATATTATAGAAGTTGCTATAGAAAGTAGACTGAATGGTCATGAGTTTATTCAGTTTAAATTAAATGTAAGAATAAACAAAAGTAGGTCTGTAGTTAAACACACTAATTTTGAAAAGGAAGACTGAGAGATTAAGAAAACTAATTAGTGAAGTCAACTGGAATGAAGAGCTAGAGGACTTTAATATAGACAAGACCTGGAATGTAGAGGCTGACCTAGAGTGCATGCAAATATGAACAAATTTTGAAAGGAAGAATAATTAGGGATATAATGGTTAAATGGGAAATGCATCATGGGTTTACTCAGGTTGATCATGCTAAGGTTGATTGTTTCTAAGATAACATCTTTCTGGAAAACAAAAGCAAGTAACTTACTACAAACAAAGCTAAATTTAATTTGTCTGGATTTCAGAAAAGCATTTAATATGGTGTCACATAGGAAATTATCAGGTAAACCTTAGAAAATGAAGATTAATAAAAGAATTGTGGGGTAGTGGACCATAAAGGAATCTAGCTGACAATAGCAAACTTCGCTAAAAGGGCACTATTGGTCTGAAAGGGATTTTATTAATAGAACAAGGATCATTATTAGGACAAATTGTATGTAATGATTTCTTTGATGATGTTGGTGTAAAATACAGAATGTACATAAATTTTCAGTACAAAGGATTAATGAAGTATTATCAAAAAGTACAAGTAAGATGAAACCTTAGAATATTTGATTTAAAAACTCACATAACTTTGCACTAAATATTTCTGCTATAATTTGGAGACACATCAACATGAAATATTGATGGAGATAGAACAGATTAAATAGCAAAGACTAATTAAACTGGTGTGACCACATCTGGAATTCTATGCTTAGCTGAGGTAATGAATATTTGAGAAGACAAACTGGAATTGTGTTAGGAACAGAGAAGGATATTGTTCTACCAGTTGTATTAAAAGACTGTTTCATGACAGAAAAGAGAAAGAGCTTGATATGAAGGAAAAAAATGTGTGTTGATAAATGATAGTTCTGTTCCAAGGTGAAAACACAAAGGTGGTAAAAGATACTTGACTGAAAGAGCAATCTTGGCACAAGGATAAATGGGAATAAATTGGCCATGAACAGATGTTGGCTACAAATTGGAAGATGTGCCTTATTACTCATAGGTGCTAGACCAGTTTTTCCAAGGGAAGTGTAAGGGTAAAAGCTTAGGTAACCTTATGGAAGTGAAAATAGGACCTGTCTCTTCAGGAAGAGTGCTCTGAATTTGGTAACTCCTTCAGTCATTTCTTTTGCTTTAATTATCCAACCATAAATGCAGATAGATATTGTGTGTCTTGATTGTATGCCTTCCAGGTTTTTTATTCCAAATTGCCATGAACTTGACAAAGGGGAAGCACTACATTCTTTCCAGAATTATTTACGCATAGTTGCAATATAAAGCTTAAGTTTTCAAAGTATTCTGTTAACACATCTGACATTCTGACATTCCTACAGTGGCCATATATTGTTCTCAGTTTCCAAAACACATTAGCTTGCTTAAAGTTGCTACAAGCCAATGGCAAAAGTCAAATTGGAGGTCCCTCATACAGGGATGGCAATTTTTAATTGTAAGCTCTGAAGTACAGTGTGATTATTTTTCAGGAACAAGGTATGAATGGTTAAGAAAAAAAGTTGGCATTAACTCTTTTTTTTCTATTTAGGGATTCCTCAAAACAGGATTATTTCACTTACAGTCCTTTTGTTCATTCTGTATCAGCATTACCCAAGCATTGTTCATTGTTATGCTTAGAAGGTAAGACTACAGAGCCTATGGATAGGTAAGCAGGCATCACTAATTCCAAATAAAATTATAGGTATGTAAACCCAAGATGATCTCATTAAAGTAATAAACCCAGAAGGATATTGAAGACCAGATGGAACTCCAAATAGAAAAATCTATAATGGGACATAAGGATGCAAATTACCCAGAGCAGAGTTTTTCCACATTTGAATGTAGTTCCTTATGTCATAAAAAGATATATACATAAAATACAATCTGTTAAAGTATTTGTATTGAAATCACAATTTCTAAATAGATACAATTTGAATGCTTCCAAATTAATGAATATGTATGGAAATGTTACCTTTCCTCCAAAAATTCATTTGAAAATACCAATTTTGTAGGATGTGTGGAATGACTATTTCACATTTAACATGTCTGCAGCTTTTCAGAGATTCTGTTACCTGTCTACATAAATGCACATAAAAGTATATTCACTGAACAGTTCATCTATAGGCTATTAAAGAACTTATGGATAAATAGAGATCAATTGGAGACTTCTTGTTTAGCCAGTGTCCATTATTCTCCTTTTATCTCTCTCTATTGAGCTTTGATAGTAGGAACCATGCCAGAAGGATTTGTTCTGGCCAGAATTTTGGCAGTGAAGTGCAGAAAGAGCCATCATACTGGCTTTAGAGATCCATCTGTTCTTCTTATGCAAATAATATTGCAGTACTGGAAAAACTGGCTACTTTAAACATCCCTTTATGACTATCACAGATCTTGCTTAATTAGTATCTTACAGCAACTATCAGAATGTTTCAGTGTTGGAAAGAGTCCTGCACATCTCTCCCCAAAGACTGGTAGTGTCTTTGTGTGTCAGATTTCAAACTTGTGTCCTACAGCCTTGTTCACAGTCCCTCTCCAGCAGTCCATTCAGGCTTGGTGGGGTTTTATTTGTCTTTTCTGTGGGAAACACGTTTGTAGTAGAAACACAGTGGAGAGAATGGAATAAGTGGATTAGGATGTCTGCTGTATGAACAATTATTTCCTCTGAATCAGTGTTTCTGTCATATATAGAAAATATGTAAGAATAAGGCACAAACAGGTGTTTGGTTGAATTTAACCCTTTTTATCACAAGAACCAATAAAAGGGTATGTGCAGCTTCACTCTTAACAGCAGAGAATCAGATGAAATAGGAAGCAAACACTATGAAGTGTTGTTCACTCACTGGGTAGTGTGTGGTGTCATTCTGTGGAGGGCTCCAGGGGAGAAAGCAGACCTGTTTTTTCAATAGAAGATTATTGACTTCTAACAGTGCAGACACAGTGTTTAGCACTTATTTTCAGTTATTAGTATGACTGAAAAATGGTGCATTTAGTAATGGCCCAAGCTCTCGAAGTAGCACTTGCTCTGACTTTGTTTCCCAGTCATGCTGGCTGGCCCTGGCCTGGAGATCATCCTTAATAACGCTTTTGCATTAGGAAGAGAATATATCATGTTGCATGGAAATGTCAGGTGCAAATCTTTTTATGCTTCCTTCCCTTCTGCTACTTGTTTCCCTCAGTTACCAGTTTTAAAAAAGACTCCCTTGGGGTTTTGGCACAAGGCAAAATAGACCAGCTGGCAATCCCTAAACAGCAGAACAATCCTTGTAGTCCTTTTGCATTAATCGATCTTAAGTAATTCTTTAAACTACATTGCTTTACACTAAGGTTAGTTTGGTTTTCATTCAGTGTGTAAATCATGATAGCAAATAGATGTTTGGGAACCAGCTAGCCCTGTTGCTGTAATCTGATCTTGTTCTAGAGATAGGCTGGCTGGTGAAGGTGGGGAGCTGCTTCACGGTAAAAAAATAGTGATCCTACATATAGTGTGAAAAGTATAAAAAGGCTTGGCAACATATTTCTTAATTGTTTTGGGATTGGAGAGCAAAATAAGGGTTGCAGTGAACATTTGGGATTATTGTTCTGGGTGGCAAATGTTCAAAAGCACCTTTAAACCTCACTTCAAATTACGTATGAAGTTGCAAACTACCTCTGTCACAAAGATTACAGTGGACAGACTGTGTATTTTGTACTAACCTCAGCTAACCATCTTACACTAAGATTACTTTTAGAAAGCAGTCAGCATGTGGTGTGGACAGCATTCAATAGTGACCTGCCAGATTCTGACCTCACCCTGGTTTCGCTCCAGCAGGAAGTCCAATGGAGTTAGAAGAAGTCAATGGGACTATCTGAAATTTACACCAGAGAATATTAATTTGGAAGCTGGCCGATGCTGGCTAGCATATCCTGAAGCAATTTCTCTATTCTAGCTACTCTTTTAAATTGGTATTCTTCTAGTTATGGGGGTTAAAATATTACTCTAACTTTATTTCAACAAAAAGTGGTTATCCAGAAAAAATGGAACATTAAGTAGTAACAACACTTTGTCCATTTTCAAATTTTGAGTGCTGAATTCTGCTGATAAGCCACAAGTGATTTTAAATCCTGTTTCAGGTTCTAAACATAGAAAAAGACTAATTTCAGAGTGGGAAATGTATAATCACAAGGAAAACAATTAAAAGCAATATAGAGTCTAGGTTTTCTGAAAGCACAGATTGGACAAAAACACTAATCTATACAGGTTGATAATTCTAAAAATGGTGAAGCATTAGTTTCATGAACTGCACTGAATAGTGGATTTTGGTCTGTTAGTTCATGTGACTCTTTCTAGATTAAACACATTGTCAAATATATATTTCCTCCAATTTTAAGGCCAAAGAATGTGCCAGAATTTTTCCAGAATTCTAGGTCCCATGAGTTAGGGAAAAGTGACTGTATCCTGTTGGTCATTACTATTCATAATTATAGATTATGAGTAAAGATTACAAACTCTCCTCATATAACAAAAATGAAGCTTTTCTAAATTTTTAAGTCCAAAAAGCAAGTGAAAGGACTGTGGATTTATTTTAAAATCTCATTCTTTTTTAAATTTTCATTGTTTTAGTAGTTGGGACTGGTGGAGCCTGAGGAGAAGCAGAGTACGGTCTGATGGTGTGAGGACCCCAAGTAAGCAAAATTCTTTGCTTCTCTGTGCAAACACCTCACCTTACAGGCTCACCTGGGTATTGATTCTCCTGGGAGAGAGAACCATGCCCAAGAGTAAGTCACGAGAGTTAGTCACTCTGCAGAATTCAAAAATGCATTTTAAATACTTAGAGAACAGAAAGATTTTCCTTTATACCTTTGCCAGTCCGTCATTGTGGAATCGTTGGAGTTTTAAATTCTGTTCTAAATCAGTTTCTTTACTCATTTTACTCATTTCTTCATTTACCTTCAGAATCCATTTACAGCACATGCAGACAAAACTATTATTTTCTGTCTTGAGAAAATAAAGCTGGGATAATTGAATTAATTGTTTGGGTTGTTTGTAATAGCTCTTGAGAGAGAAGGCATTCATCTGAATATTGTGTCAGGATTCATTCATACTTTCTACTTTAGTTGTTTGCTGAATCACATAGTGCACTGGTTACATAGAAAGAAACCTCTAAACAAAGTCAAGATATGGAAATATGTATCTAATTTTACTCTTATGTGTCTAGTCTTCCAGTTTCATGAGGCTGTTATGACATCCAAAATGACCAGCTCAATTAAGGTCTATAGAATAGGCCTTTATAAGTTTCTACATCTCCCAGCATGAGTGTCTTCTGAATAGTAACAATATGCACAGGACTTTCTCTGACACCTTCCAGGTGTGATGTTAAATTTAGTGTGTGACTAGCTATGGCAGAGGTATAAGGTCCTAGTTTCCAAAAGTTTAAATGGAAACAGCTTTTCTGGAAACATGTGTACGTATGTCTTGGGGGGTGGGGACAGGCTTTTCTGCAGTGGTTCAGAAAAGCTGTGTCTTCTTTTAATAATACTGGCGGTAATTGTCCCCAGTATAAGATCTCTTTTTAATGTCTAAGGTCAGATTGAAGAGAGGAATAAGAATGAGTGGTCTTGGAGTGTATTGATGCAGTTTTACTTTGTCAAATGACACCACATCTGGATCGGTAATTCTGCCTCTTTCTCCCTTCTCCAAACCATAGTGAAATCTAATAATTGCACAGATTTTAGATGACTTAGAATGGTTGACCTTTAAGCAGAAAATTATTTTCAGTCCTAGTTAGAGAGGAGATTGTACTTTGCTGTGATAATTAAGAGAACTGGGATATTAAAGTTAGTTTAAAGTATATTCATGGAAATGAAATGCATTAATATTAGAATTTAATCATGATGCAAGAGTATGATTGAGAATTTTCATATGTGAGGAAGAAATAAATGTCTCTCATCAGTACTGAGCACACCAGTGGCTTAAGTTAACCCCTTTTCTTCTCATTTTCTTCTCACTGGAAACATCCAGATGTTCATCTACTACATGTCATCCAAGCGCTGGCACTTTTCATCTGGAAGCCGTTAATATCTTAAGATGAGCTAACTCAGTTGCCTAAAATCATGAAAGTGTAAACTGTTGGCTAAATTGCACACAAGTGCATGCTTGTACCTTTGTTACTCAAAAAGAAAGAACTATATTTTTGAAATAAGAAACAGAAGTGAGCATGTAACATCAACTCAATTTTAGAATTAAGAAGTATCTCAGTCAGTTTCTGGAAATTTTAATTGATCTATCTCATGTGTTTTCCTCATCCTGAACAGAAATAACTTAAGTGTTTAACAATGTCATGGAATAGGAGAAAGATACTTTGAAAGCATAGAAAAATGGTGAGGGAGGGTTTGGTTTGGTTTTAAATGTTTGATATATCTGATACTTAGTATGTTTCGGAAGGGCAGTGGCCCAGCTTGTCATGCATACTTGTCGGATCCTCTGCTGGATCTTTTTCTGTGGTCAACTCCATTTGCTGCACATGTGCATAAGCCCTGCAAATCTGCAAACTAGAAATGTCATTTTAATCATCAATTGTGATTTACCACAGGATGCAAACCCCAGACTTCCACAAATGCTTTATGCCTGAACTTCTCATCTTCTGTGTTACACCCTACTTTCATTTGAAAGGCTTCATATCAGGGAAAACCTCCAACATGAAACTTGCTCTCTGCCCTGGATTTTTGACTCTTCACCCTTGGAGCACATTTAAATGGATGCTGCACATTTACTGATTTTTCCCACTTCAATTAGATATACTAAGCAAATTTGTCACCAAAACGCAATTAGTGAAGGAATGTTGAAGAGAGTTGTTTCTTGAAGAAGAAAGTCTATTAAGAGACTATTGAAAAGACAGAAATTAGGCAGTGCTGTCTGACTCTCTTCCTGTAATACCAGGCTATTTAAATTTCCATTCAAGTGTACTGAAATTGATGTAAAGGTGATAAATCATTGACTGAAGCTCTCAGTACTAGTTGAAGCCTTAAAGGCAGACCTCATAAGCCTGCAGATTGTGAGGGCCATGTACTCTGGTTCTGTGCAGACTGAACTGGTCATGCCTGGGCAGTTGCATTGTGTTGGCACCTGGCTGAGCTTTCAAGCTTTGCTTTTGGGCTTTTTTTCTGATTTGCTGTCCCCAAGGCTGCTCAGTGACCACAGAAGAGAATGCTGGAGTGACACTCTTTTGGATGGCAGTGACACCCAGCCACATATATATTCAGATCTGCTGGTTGAGCAAAATATTTTCTCCCCAAGTTTGGCTACTCCCCTCCTTCAGTCCTTCTCTCTTCCAATCTCACCTAGAGCAAACTAATGAAAGAACCAACCCACAAAATAGATCAAAACTAGAGACTGTAAGAAGAGAATGGATCCAGCAGAGGTTCTCCAACACTTCTATAATTTTCCTTTTGCAAACAGTTTCACAATTTCAGTGTATGACTCTTGTGATTTGAGGATTTTAGTCTATGATTCCTGTGGTTTTCAGCCTGTCTGAGTCAGGCTGAGATAGTGCTACAGATAAGATAGATATCTCAGCTAACCCAATTAGTCTCAGTGATACTAGATGATGATTTATGAATTGGCTTGTTGATTCTGAAATGATTCATCCCTGCAAGTGCACATAGGAAGTGTATAACTTTAGATCAACTTGTATTCAAAACTTCTTTCAAATGGGACTTTATAAACCATAAAATTACTTTTTCAACTTACTGCTTAGAAACAAATGTAGGAAAAAAGAAAGATTATTTTTAAATGTGCTAAGAAAATCATAGCTTTTTTAAAAAGAGACTGCTGTCCTTGGAAATGCTGTTAACACAATCACAGAAACTTGGAAAGCCACACAATAATTGTCTGTTTAAAATCTGCAGCTCTTCATCAAATTTACTCAGACAATTCTGCATATAAAAGAAGACAAAACACATTCATTAGTAGTGCTTTGGAAGCTGCCTTGGACTTTGCAGATCTTGCTTTGGCCATTCTCACACATGCTAGCATGCACAGAGAGCAAGGGTGCAGTGGATTTTGGAAAAGAGATTGGAATGTATTTTTCTCCTTTTCTCCTTTCTTTCTGTCTTTCTCCTTCCTGTCTTCCTTTCCTTCTGTTCCTTTCTTCTTCTTCTTTTTTTTTTTTTTTAATACATTCTTTTCCTTTCCATTTCTTCTTTTTTTTCTCTTTCTCTTTTTCTCTCTTTCTCTCTGTGCTGGTTTGTTGTTTTTTTGGTTTTAATTGTTCTGTGACTTAGTTGTCATTTCACTTTGAAACTATAACCATTTATGCAATAATGTGGAAAGCCTTTAGCCTAAAAGGAAAAAAGTCAAAAATGTTGCTGAAATATTTGAAGGATTCTATTTCAAAAATATGCTTATATTGAATGGAAAACCAAAGTTAATCAAGGTGTTGCTTTTTAAACCTGTTATAAGCTTGGAAATCAAAATTGCTTATTTCATTTTGATTAACAGTAATTACTTTATCCACACAACTTAAAAGTGGATCTGTTTTTATATATATTTTTCAATTCATCCATAAAAAGTCAATTATTTGCACAGCTCTAATCAGAATTCTAACTCTGTGTGCTTCCTTTGTCAACTTCCCATCTTTCATTTCCTTCCTTCCAGAGAATTGTGCTACAGTTTTGTTATACGTCAACTGATCTTTAAACATTTTTGTTGCTCTCTCTGTGTTCTCTGTTAGGTTTCCAATTACAGAAAAATACCATTTTTAGTCCAAAATGTGAAGGTCACTAATTAGCTCATTTTTGTTCCATAAGAGAAGAAACAATGTTAACTTCCATAGCATCGAAACTGAATATAAATGCCTCATTAATCTCAGACATATCAAAGCAAGTATCCAAAGATGGATGACAATGTAGAAAAATAGCCCTAGAGAGGAAGACACAGAAAGATTAGACAGTGTTTATTATCATGAAGACATTCTTACGTGCTCTACAGACTAAATTATGCCAGAGCACACTGCAAGGTTTTGAAGAAGTAAAGCATTGTGTGTAAATAGCAAGGTTGATTACAGAATTCCTTCCTAAGCTATGCCAAAAGCTCTCCCAGAGAAATGCTCGGCACCTTAGTAGTTTTTACAGACAGTGTAGTCAATATACTCAGTCAACAGAAAGCTTCCTCCTAGGACAGGGTGCTTCCACTGGGTTGCCATGTATTTTATTGCTCTCTTCCCAGAGGTTCTTTGGAAATGCATTAGGAAGCCTGCTCAAAGTCCAGCTGGACTCAAAGCAGTGCCCTGAAACAAAATTTGTGCAAACATGAAGCAGCATCCCATCTGGTGGAAGCAATCTGCAGGTGATTCTGTGTTCATTTAAATGAATTAAACAAATCAATGGATAATTTGGATTTTACATAATCATGTATAAGTCAGAGATGAAAACTTACTCATTAAAATTGAAGGTTTTTAAAGGACTACCCTATTTACAGGAGAATATACTAGAAAGGTGCATAAGCTTTCTTACAAATTAAAAGGTTCTTTTATTCCTGTTATACTTTTCCTTCCACAAAAAGAAATTTACTGTGTGAGAAGAGACCACAGTTTCAGATTCTGTTTTATTAACAAAACTACAAAAGACAGTTCCCTAAGTGAAACTGAGAAAATTTAAAAAAAATAAAAAAAGAGACTCTGGTCTCTTATATAAACAATAGCCTTTGTCTATTACATCATCACATTGTAATTAGATTTATTATGACTGTATGCTCATGGTTTGAGTAAATGGAATATGTGATATGAGTTTAATTGGCTTATGTGTTGTGCTGAGTTCACTAGTGCATTAGAGCCTGCCTTGCCCTGCTGCTGTAGGAAGCATCTCTTTTAAAAAAATCAGCCATTCCACCACAGTCTTTCAGAAATATTCCACTGCAACAAATGTCAATGTTTTCTAAATTAGGTTGGAGACAACCCATCCAACAAAGTAGCTATTACCTCGTGCTTTTCCCCTCCTTCTCATCATATTTGAGAAATCTCTGTTCTTCCAGGTCTGGTGCAAAACCTGCTCATCAAAAGCACAAATTCTCTTTTTATTCCTGCCACAGGCTTCAGACTATTTCTAGCTGCTCAGAGAATGAATAACACTGGGCAACTCATTTCATCTGTCTGTGTCTTTATATAGCAGTTCTGTGAATAGAAGAAATAGATCTTAACCCATCCCAGAGACTGCTGAATGAGGTATGCAGTAAGAACATAATTTGTAATGAATGTTATGGGTACTCAGAAATAATCATGTGTAGTAATGGCATAACATATTTGCCCATATTTTAAGTCTTCCTGCACGTACATCACACCAACTATACGAAGGTGAATTATATCTAGGGAATTGGAATCTTCAGTTGAATGGTCTGAATTTGTTTCTCATTTCCATTTACTTACAGAAACAATTGTGAGGTCTGTTTTAGTGTTGCTAAGAATAATGATCAAGTCTAAATGGGATTTAAACATAGACCGGGAAAAATAGGGGGAAATGGACTTAAACCTGATCCAAAGAAAATGTTCATACGCAGTACAAGGTCTTATGAAGACTGAAACCAGCTGATAAATTGTATGACTGCTTTTGAGTGATCTGACACTATTAATAGCAGGTGCTCACTGCATTTCTGTACAGGATTTCACAAATTTCTCCTATTTATACTACAACATCTGAGAATTTTTTCCACAAGTGGGTAGTGAAGAGTGAATCATTAAAGTACAATTTTTTTGTAAACACATCCTTGCTCTTTAGAGAGAGAACTGATGGCAGTTTGCCAGTTGCAGCCTCAGTTAATACAGTATATTGATTTTATCACCTTGTTGTCTTAGAAGTGGAGAGTGACCCTGTATTTCAATCATGCAACAATAATTAACAAATAGATAAATACATAATATTCAAATATTTGTCAGAATCTGTGAGTAATCTAGACTGAGACATGCTCTGACATCCTGTCTGGTCAGATGAGATCATTTGAGTTGTCTTTGTGCATCCTGAGTTCAAATTTCCCTTTTGTTTGAAATCAGTGGACTTGCATGGGTAGTAAAGTCCTGTCTGCTCCATTAGGACATCCATTATATTGAGAACTTTAAAAAACAAACAAAAGTTAAGTCTTTGGTTTTGCCAAAATTATTATTTTTATGATTATGAAACAGAGTTCTCTTTATTTCTTATTGTTTTTTTCAGAGAGTTCAGTTTTGGTTTTGATGAGCTCTATACATAGCTCTGTCTGGGCTTTTTGTTGTGGGATTTATAAAAATATATACATGTGTGTGGAATAGATAGTTTTGAAAATGCCATTCTAATCAACTATTTAAATAAGCCGACGAAACAACATGAAGAGGTCTTTATTCTCTAGAATGCATGTAAAATGCACATAAATTGAGCACTGAAATGAAATGCAGTAATAAGTATAACCTGTTTAAAATAATATACTTTGTGTAGAACTGTTTTTCGTACTATTTTGACTGACTTAGAGTATTTGTTGGATTGTTTGAAATATCCTTAATGTCTTTGGTGCATGATGGTTTGTAGTTTTTCCCTTGTCTACTTTGCAGGTAGTATGGTATGACATTGTTTACTTCCAAAAATACAAAAATTTAGTAATAAAAATGTCCTACTCTTTGCTTTCGAAAGAAATCAATTATGTACAAAAGTTGAATTGCTGACTGGAGACAATGATAAAGTTCCCATGGTTTCAGCAGTTCATGATTTGCAAAACTCAGCAGAGTAATTTAAAACAAAATTTGCCATTGCTGATTGCATCATAGGTAACTTGTTTTTAATACCCATTTTCTAATATGCCCTTAAAATCCCAGCATTAGGAGCATAACTCGATGTACTGAGGTCCAAGAGGGGCATTTGTTCAGTGCTGGAAGGGAGTCCTCCTGTCTGTTTTCTGTCCCCTGTGCTCTCTGCTCTGCACTTCAGGGATCTGACCCACAGTGACCAATACCAACATATACCTTTCTCATAAATAGAGTGGAGAAGGTGAAAGTATTCAGTTAAGAAAGTCACAGTGCTACTAACCTTGACTATCACCCCACAGCTCAAACTGAAGCACTTACTCTTTCAGAAACCTTTTCAGATACAGTTTTCCAAACCTAGACATCCATAAGTTGCATAGACCAGTGCTAATGCACTTCAGTTCTCCAAGCCTTTTGAGACCACATAATCACAGAGCCCAGATTGGGTCACTACAGTGGCTGGAACGGGAGTGTGTATGGGAGATGGAGGAGAAATCAGGCTTCCCCCAAAGGATTTCTGCCTTTCTTTGACACTCAGCTGGCACCCTGCAAGATCTGTGGTACTGCTCCCTTCCTATTCTGCAGGGGTTTTATACACAGTGTTTTTGAGCAGAAGGACACTGGTCTTCCTTGAAAATAAAACCTAACAATGCACTTGCACCTGTTTGGGAAGAAGTGGTTTTGAAGGTTCATGTTGTCTTGTCTGTCTGTGAGGTTTACAGATGCAGTCTGTAATTAATGCAACATCATATTGTCAGTGTTTGCAACCATGCATTTCTGTCTGTGAAAATCTAGCCTGCCCTAAATCTGAGTGAAAGGTAAATGTTTTTTAAAAGCATTGAGCTGAACCCACAGGATGAAATGTGAAGTTTGTTTGAAATGTGAAATGTAATTTATATTTAAGGAAAGAAGGATTAATGGACTTAATAGTTTTTGTTGTTTTGAACCCATTGGATTTACACCAGGAGTGGATTTGACCTTTATACATTATCATTTAGAAGCTGTCACAGCTCTCAGAGTCTTCTTACAGAGGAATAGGTTCCCATAAACCATGCAATCTCTTCCCTACCAGTCTGTGCATTTGATTTCCTGCCTCTCCAGGAAATAAAAAACTGATGTCTGCTATGTAGGATAAGGCCAACATATGAATCAGCATTTCAGTATGTCTAGAAAAGCATCTCACTACTGGTTCTGGTGGCAAATGGCATTATTGTTATTTTCTTTATTTTATCAAGGAGATTAAATAGATTTGTAAATTCCTCAGTCACTAGTAAATAAATAGAAATAGCATTGCAAGATAAGAAACCAGCTAAAGAGCTGAACTTTTGCCAGTCTCTAAAATGGCACAACGACTGCCAATGTAATTGAGGCTTACTAAGACCTGAACTAGTGTGTGATATTTGTATCTCTCAGAGGCTCTGTTTAGGGAGAAGACATGATGATAGAAATTATTCAGCTGAATATGTGTCTGCTCAGTTAATTTTGATGTTGTAAATGTTCTAGGTATTGCTCTTAGCAGTATCATACTAGCCTTTACTGTGTTGTTATTCTACAGTAGTCATCAATGTTTTGCAATTATTCATCCCCTGAAGTGTTTGTGTGAGGTTAGAATTACAAGATGGGTGTTTTAAAATGTGTGCAATTTTTGTAAAAAGAACTGTGCTCATATAGGCATAAGACTAAAGAAAGTTGGTAATCTTTATAGCCCACTACTTCCCCAGATGCTTTACAAATTAAAATAGCAAAGCCATAAGAATTAAATTATAAAGAACAGGGAGGAGGGGGAGTTGTGAAGGGTGTTTTCAGTTGGGATTGTTATATGAAACAGAGACTTGCTGAAACAGAGACATAGCAAGAGTCTAATCCAGACAACATGACCTGCAGGGACTAAATTGTCCATCACTATTTAGAGAGGAATTTCATGTATTGCCATTTCTTCAGTGATGTTTACCTAAGTGTATTAGACAGGTAACACAAATATTTAGAACCAAGGTAGTTTTAATAGTCTATGGATACCTGCAGACATCTCAAAGTCTAAAATGTTATTTTATGCAAACAAGCAGGATGGAAGTAGTATCAGTCAGGATTCTGCCCAAGCTGCACCTTTGGAGCAGTTTCTCTACCAGTCTGTCAGTGATTCAAGTGTTAAGAAGAGATGAGAACCCTGTAAATGCACAAAGTCAGTCTTGTTATTGTTATTTTTACTATCCTATGCTTGACTGCTGTATGTAGCTTGAAATGATTCTGATTTTGAACTCAGCATATTCTCAGCAGAAGATAAGGTCAGTGTTTTAAATTTCTCATTTCTGTGAGCTAGAGAATGTACAAGCACGTAGATACATGATCCCTTCAGAAGAAGAAGGTCACAGAGAGGAGGTGAAAGCAGCGCTGCCTTAACAATTACAGCAGTGACAGTAAATGTCTGCAGAATTGCTCTACAGGAGAGAGAACTTCTTCCTTCTTACAGTGTGCTCAAGACCTCCATACTCAGGAGTGAGCTATTTGTACACATAAATCGGTGTATTTATAGTTCCTCTAGCTGGCCATAGACATGCAATCTGAAATTAGTCCTCCTTCTCTTCCTGAGTAGGTGGAATTATTTTCAGACCAGTCAAAGTCTTTTAAAGTCTCAGGAGAAATATTCTTTATGGCCAATGCAGAGTCCTTAAACGGAATTGCCTTCAGGGGGATTCACATATGTTTCAGTTGATTACGTATTTAAAATCCAACCTGATGAAAGCAGACAATCATGTACACAGTGAAAAAAGTTCAAGAAAGATCAGCTGAATTTATGTTTTAAACCAAAAATTACCTGGAGCATTCTTCTGGTTGTTCTAAATCCTGCCCAAAGAGAATTTTTGTACCCTTTCCACATCTCAGCACTTTATTTTGAAAATTTTCAGCAAGTCTTGTGGACTTTGCACTTGTCTTCAATATACATACTTTACTCTGCCCTCAGACATTGTGGTTAACTAGATTCTGAGCTCATTTTTGGCTTCATTATTCATGGGGAAAGTAATCTGAACAAAAGTTAGTCAGTCCCAAATTATTTGCACAGTTAGACAGTAGGTGATACTTGATCCATCACATGTAATATGATCAGAGTCACTACAGACACTTAAGAAGATGCATTTCTTAAATGCTGGGTGCAGGGTGGACATCACAGTGTACATAATCATATGAACATGCTTTTGGAGTTGATAGTGTTTTTTGTGGTCTTGCTCTAATGAAACATCAGCTCCTGTATTCACTGCCTCTCACACATTATTTCTCTAACACTGCAGGATAACATGAAGACATCAAGAATGGATTATTATTAATTTTTAGCATGAATAATTTTTCAATCTATCTTAGTATTTTCATGCTGTGGGAATGAGTACTGAGTTAATACTTTTGCCACTGTTACTGACATAGTATAATGATGAAAAAAAAAACTAGACTAGAGTAGAATAGACTAGAACAGAACAGGCTTTCAGAGGATTTTTCAGATGCGAGGATGGTTATAGTCTAAAAATTAAATGAAAGCATAACTCAGTCTGTGCATTCCAAGTCTAAGGCAAGATCCCAGTAAGGGTTGAAGCTTTGCTGTATTTGTGCTGTATTTACCTATTTGGTCCCTGAACCAGTGACAGCCATGATATATATTTCCAAAATAAAACTTTAAAATACAAACCCCAGAATTTCTGATAATTTTGTTTCAGGCTTTTTATCCTACTTCTTAAACTCAGCTGAAATATACAGTGGTGGCTCTAGGTGGCACATTCTAACTGTTTCAAGGCAAATGGCTTATGAAGGTGTCACCTCTGGGTCAGCAGTTCAGGCTAATGAGTGAAAGAAAGGTAGTGAATGTACATTGGGTATACATGGGTGAGCTCATTCCAGTATCTGTTGGATGGACACGGAACATCATATTTAGAGGGACAAATCAAGAATTTAGTGAGAAGACACTGAAGAGCTGGTCCTTTCAATAGCACATGTGAGCAGAATGCACAAGATGTTTTTATTTCTGCAACCTTTTTTCTTGTTTTCTTATGTGTAGAAGAGCATTGTGGTTGCAGTTTTCAGAGCAGACCTATCCACAGGTATTAAATAAGAAGAGACTTTTATAAGAAAACAGTGAAAATAGACAGTAATTTCATAACAGGTGCAGTATGTGTATTGCTCCCTGCCTTGCATCTATTTCAGGCCAAGTTTTGTATGTCAAACTGCACTGTAGGCTGATTTTTTTAAGAACACTTTTTGAGCACTTAACTGAAGGCATTTGTGCTAACACAATATTTTTGTATTGTAATAAAGTATTGTAAAAATAATGAAAAAAAATTGAAGTATCAGAAGCAAAATTTCATTTTTAATTTTCCCATTCATTATCTTAAAATAAACTAGATTTACAAACTGGGTTTAATTTTTACCTCTTTTTGTATAGTGCTAGCCAATCTGAAGTCTGGACTATTTCTGATTACATGACATAAAATAGTGTAATAGTATATTTTATTGCATGAAGGTGAAATGATTTCCCTTCATGCTGTGAACCAAATTTAGAAGCGCATATTGCAACTGGTGTAGAAAATTTATACAATGAATAGTCATTATATTTCTGATGGAATGGATGTTAGGGGAAAAAATACATGTCATATGAAGAAGCCCAGTATATCAAGGAAGGACACCGGGTACCTCTAAACACAGTAGAGGAAATGTTTGTACTTCAGGCACAAGGTGATATTTTCTTGTTCACCTTTCAAGCCTAAAAAAGCTTCTGTTTCCAGTTCTTTAACTAAATTCCTCTGAACTCTGGAGTTTCAATGTTTTAAGTAACACTTTTAAAATAACTTCACTCATTTTCAGTATTGTGCTGCTAAAAACAGAGTTCCATTAGCTGTATTACCCATATTTTACATGAACTATGGTCTGCGCTGGGACTTCCATTGTCAACTTCATGCCGTTTTCTGCTTTCGGTCATTTTTGTGGCATGTTTTATGCTGTTCACTTTACACTGCTTTTTTTAATTTTTTTGTGGGCTTTTTAAATCTAATTATTGGTTTTGTTTAACTTTATAAGTTACAAACAGGGCCTATATGAAAAAGTTAGGTATCTTAATCTCAGCCTTGGTGAAACATCAGCATATGATTAATTACATTTTTTCCTGCTGGTCATGTTTTTGTGACAAAACCATGTGAAATAAAATCATTCTAGAGCACCTTGTGGAATGCAGATGAAAATTCTAGCATGTGAAGTGGGAAGTAGGATGAAATTACAAAGGCATTCCCTTTTTTCCAGTTAGAAACTAATTCCCAAACAGAAGATAAATAGTATTCTTCCTACTGACCAATCTGTAGACATCATTCAGTGAATAAATACAACATGATGTTAAGTTTTATAGGATCTGCCACACTGTATTTGTTTTACCTCAGTAGAATATGTCAGCAAAAATATTATCTCTTCCAAAAATAAAATAACCATATACAAGCATTTCGTAAAAAAACAAAGTTGTGCATTTGAAAAGTATCTCTTCATAAATAGGATATGTTTTTATGCCAAAACAGCTGCATTTTAGAAATAAGTTACAACCAACATAGCTCATTCAAAACCTTTTTAACAGAAATGTAGAATTCTCAGTAATGATCTTTTACAAACCTTCAGTTCATCAGCAAAGTATCTTGTTAAATAAGCTGCAGAATAAAGAAGTCCATGGAGAATGAAAAGTTAATTTCAAATCTGTTAATTAAAGAAAAGTAAAAAAGTCTGTTGCCGATGGGAAAATCTGTGTCTCCTTCACATCTGTACCATCATGCAGGTTAAGGAAAATGGAGAAATTGCATATTCCCTCTTGGGCCTTTTCATGCTAATGTGTTGTAGTGCCATATGAGGTAAACACACAGCCAGTCATTAGTTTTCTTTGACAGCATAAAATAATTTTATATATATGAAAAAAAAAATCATAGTATTCCAATATACCTGTTTATGTTAGTTCTGTATTCCCTGATCAACAAGACTGAATCATTATGTCACAGCACAAAGGAGATGGCTTTATAGGTTGAGATTTTAGGTTCATCTGGGTCTTGTTCCTTGTTATGAATACCGTGTAACATCCCCATGCCTTGGAAAACATACAGTTGTACAGTTGTGTACAGGCTGTTGTGTTGGTAACATGCCTTCTGTTAATACCAATTATCAAGGATGAGTTCCTCCAGGGCTCCTGGGGGGCTTTACAAAAGCAGAGTACTGAAGATCTTATGTATCTTTGTTCAATAAACATTACTGTGGTTACTTTTATATAACATTTCACTTTTTATTACATCACTTTATCTGGTAGCAGAAGGCAAATAGACATTGTTTTCCATAAACAATCAGATAATTCTTTAACATAACCTTCGTTTTCTACTTTTGATTCCCATTGATTGGCTTACTGTAACCAAATTATAATATATTCCTTGGCTCATTTTTACATCAGGGAACATTTTCTTAAGTATTCATGTTTGCCAGCCAGCTGGGGACAAGAAGGCATAGGTGTAATTGAGCATTCAGGATAGACTTCAGTGCACATGGCGAAGTTAGTGAAAAGTGCTATGTGTTTTGGGAGTTGTGTCAGACACTCTCAGATGTCTAGCTGGAAGGGAAGAGGAATGTTCTCTCCTAAATACAAGTTTTTATTCTAGATTCAAAAGCACAAAACAGATCTCAAGCAAAGTCTGGCGCTGCTGATGCATTCAAACTTTGCTTGCATGAAGGCTGCACCCCTCTGGGCATTTGTAATAGGCCACTTCTTTTATTGACAAACTTCATTATCACAGGATTATCTAATAATTAGCCTGGAAAGGAACTCTGGAGATCATTTGATCCAACACTCCACTCCCAGCAGAAACAACTGCAAGGTTATAACCATCTTGGACGGTAGATCATGTTGCTCAAGACTTTGTCCAGCTGACTTTGAGCATCTACAATGATAAGCAGTCTCTCTAGAATATCTGTTCCAGTTCTTGATTACTTCTGATGTAATTTTTTCCCTCTCTTAATATTTTCATTAATAGTGTTTACTACTTTTTCTTTCTGTGTATTTGGCATTAGGCTGAGAAAATTAATTCCCAACTCGTTCTTAGTTTCTGAAAAAAACCACTGTATTGGCAGATCAGGTTTTGGTTGGAAGCACCGGAGATTTTCTATATGAAGGAAAAGAGTGACCAGAGGGTGACAGCCAACAGTCTGATTGGTCATGAGTTCCTGAGCTGCACTGAAAGGTTTTAGACTCCGTGACTTGAAAGCCATGAAATACAAGTATGCAAGATAAGTGCCATACATGTTTCAGACACTAATTTATCCCCGGATGGAGGTATGCTATCCATATGAATGGAAGCTGGTGCTTGTATGTCCATCTCATCCAATTTGAGAGAGGCAGCTTGGGGGAAGAGTAGAGATACACTACCCAAAATGAGTCTGCTAATACTTCTGTAGCTAAAATTGTCACTAACTTCATGCTGAATTCATAGAGTCATAAGTTCTACAGCCAGAGGGGATCATTATGTTCACCTTGTCTGACCTTCTGTTACATAAAGGATAGATTTCTTCAACCATTTTTAACAATTAAGACATTTCCTATGAAAATAGCATTAAAGATACATAGAATCTACTATATGATAATAATTTAAATTGTTAATTAACCTCTGTGTTAAAAACATACACCTTTTTCTAGTCTCAGTGCATGAATACACAGCTAGATAGATCATGGTACTAAAAGTCTTACAAAGCACACAATTATTCATTAAACTAAACATCTGCTTTAAAACTATTTTATAATTGGAGACATCAGTCACTCTTCCATAATGCAAAATTTTAAATATTAATTAAATCCTTCCATTGCAAGATCCTACAACATACATGCCCTGGACCTGCATCTGATTTGACTCATACTCATCTTTACTCTTCTGTTCTCATCTTCCTGTTACCTATTTACACCCTACTTGTTGTAACAGATTCAACACATTATGAGTTCATTTAATTTCTATGGGTTTAAATGTATTCCTATAATAGCACAAAATCTTTAGGAAGTCTGAGATCATTTAGATAAAGAATATTTATGTGATTCTTGTATTTTTCCTTCCATTTTTAATGGCTAGTACATTTATGTCTTATATGTAACTATGCATTGGGTTTTACCATACCTGTGTTGTCATTACCACTATGGAATTAGTGAATTTAAGTAAGACTGACGTATGTTTCAACTTTTGTATCATTGTGACTTTCAACTTTTTCAAGAAAGAACAACAGTGAGAGAACATTCATGTCACTGTTAGTTTTACTTTGTTAGAAGGGCAGTCATAATTACTATTAAAATGTCTAACAGTATAAACTTAGATGAGACTGTCATAAAAAATTAACACATCTACATAGTCAGCAACATCCAAGGTTAGAGAAGGAAATAATGAAAACAGATCCATACTGCTATAAAACAAAACCTTCTGGGGTAGTGCAGCTTGGGGTGATGGGAGAGAATTTGATTCTGTGCATTTGTTCTCTATTCTTGTGTCTTCCTATTGAGGCTACCTTTGAAAGAGTTTAGGATCCATTATCTTAACATATTTTCTTTTAGCTTTTTCTTTATTGGCTGAAATAAGTTTCATTTCATTCAGTAAAATGCCATTCTTATTGAGATGGCCACCATACAGAACCAATTCCTTTTGCAATACTAACTGCTTTATCTTCCTAACATTTTCTCCGTGAAGTCTGCTGCTTCTGCCAAACATTTCTACTTGTCTACATTTTAGTTAGGAGCCACATTTATGGATCACATACAGTTTACTTACTCTTCTGAAAAGACAACAGCCCACAAGAAACTCCACACAAGAATCCATGAAGGTTGAACAGGTGATACAGGTAGTGCTTTGTGATGTTAGAGAACTAATTCACCTGCAATGAATTCCTTGACTTTATTGCATTCTAAAATAGATAAAGCAGTATTAAGATAGAGAGCATTACTTATTGTAAAATTTTAGACAGAAATTAATATTAAAGTATGAGGAAATTGTGCTGTGTGATTTATAACCTTGATTTCAATTACTTGATTTTTTTTAAAGCCGCAGGTCGACTTCTTGGCTGGTATAAATCAATAAAATTGCTGTTATTTATGGTAGTTGCAGGTATGATTACATAGTGTTAGTTTCTTCATAGCTCTGCTCCTTCCTTCATGTATTTCAGATTAAAAGCCCCATGGCCGTACTTCAGAATGTCAGGAACTGTAGAATTGGTTCCTGTGGGAGATTTGCATCAGCTGAGCCCGTTTAACTTGATTGGTTTTTATTTGTAACTGATCAAAAATTAAACAGTCGATACTGTGCCTTTACTTTCTTAAGCAGTGACAGTTTGGGACTGCTTTGAAAAGAGAAGAGATGGGTGTATATTTATTTAAAACTTTTGTTAAATTACAGGGAAAAATGTGAAAGTGATACAAAATTTCTATTGTTAATAGATCATTTCAGATAGGAATATAACATACTCCCTCTAGTGCTGAACAGGTAATTTCCAAAATCTTCGTAAGTTTATAAGATGACTTACTCAGAATGTTTTTTACTAGTAAAACTTGGAAGCAATTTTTTATGTTCTGTAGTATGTGGTATGCAATATGCTTTATTGCATGCATATTTTGAATAATATCTCAACAAAGAGTTGAAATGTTTCATTAGATATACTTGAATGCAAGACTTATGGACATATATCATCATCATTAGTTCCATTTTCTGTGAAGCTTCTGTGAATCACAGAACACATCAGTGGTGAATTAATTTTCTCTGTGCAGATAAAAATAAATTCACAAAAAGAACAACTGTGAGTTAAATAATAAATAGGCCAATTTGCACTCATAATTCTTACATCCTTAAATCTTCATAAAGTGTCATTAAAATTCAATGTTCCTTATAGAGATTGATGTGCAAGCAATACATAGTGCAAAAATTAGATTCAGTGGATATGCAAGAGGTGGGTTTATGTAGTAATTATAGCATTACTTCATTTATAATTATTATCTTTATTAGATGTAATTTAGTCAACCAGTATAATTTAGATACACACATGTATCTACTACTTTAATAAAAATATGCTTGCTAACCTTGACAGCTTTGTGCCTTAAGCTAACATGATATATTGAAAACTCTTCTTCTTCTTTATGCTTTCGTCCTGTGAAGTTCAGCAAACAAAAAGCTCTGTTGTTGCTACCATTGTTTTATTCTACTTGCAGGAAACTGTTTATTATAGCTAAAACAAAAAAGACCTTGGTTCTAGTCATTTTCTTTCTCGAGGTCAACTGATTAAGCAACTAGTTCTTGACTAGGTTTTCAAAACCTAAAAAAGTGTTATTATTTTTTTAATTCAGGGATCCTTTTACACTGGGATTCAAATTAAATTCTTTGAAACATATCCTTTTAAGAAAACCAAACCAAACTAAGCAAATTTCTTAAACCAAGAAAAACAGATAATAGATCGATGAACTTAAACTGTGGCAATTAGACATTAAGTTCCAGTTACTTAGTCCTTGAAGATATGTTGAGTTTTTTATGACTAAGATGCTGCACCAGTGGTACATCTGTGTTTCCTGTGGATTAAGAGTTTTGTCTGGAGAATTTCTTGAGTTCCATGCTCATTTGTGGTAAACTAGTACTACAAAGTGGGAGTTAAGGTTGAAATTCAATCTGGTAACCTGTCAGAGAAGGTACATGATTTAAATGTTAGTCCGTGTAAGCTGATTCAATAGCTGTACAAAAGAAGTCCTACTGAGTGGCAAACCTGAGGCTTGTTGGTAAATGAGGAGAAAAGTCACTCCCCATGGTGCTGATGCACAAGCGTTGGTAGATGTTGGTAGTGTTGGTGTGTTCATGTGTTGCTGTTCCCATAAAGTACTGCAGCAATGCCTTGTCGGGCCAGAGCTCATTGCTGTTCGCCCCTGGAGAAATAATTGCAACAGCAATATTAGCTGAGGTTTGGCAATTGTGCATACAGCAGTGTATCTGACTAGTACTGAATGAGCACAGCAGTATTCATGTTTAAATAGCTTAGTGACAAATACTGTGTGCTACAAAAACACAAGAAGTCTGAGCCAAAATAAGCTGCCTACCTTTCCGTTCTCCATCACAACACCAGTGGTGGCAAGTCAGCTTTGCAGTGTAAGTGTAGGTTCAGCACCTTTTCCAAGAAAGGATTACAGTGCTGAAAGATGACCCGAAGGAGACAATTCTCCCCTACACATTCTTTAAGATGAAAAAACATTTAACATTTTTTTATTTGTTCTGTGGATTTTCATCACTATTTTTTGTGAGTGCAAATTTTTGCACTACATTCATACTGTATGTCCAGACTTTATTAAACTTTGGGCTTAAAAGTGATCTGAGACATCTTTCATGTGCCTCACTTCTCTGGAGTAAATTTTGTTTTTCACTGATATTAGTAAAAATTAAGCCAAAATTAAATATTATAAATTATTTCTGAGTAATGGGCCAGCATTCCTTGAGTTTTCATAGGTGTATCTTTATGATGTACTGTCTTGCTTTCATTAATAACACTGAAATTAAGTTTCTCTTCAGTTTCACTGAAGAGGGGAAGTGCTCCATTGTTATGTAAATGACAGGCAAATATGGGACTTCATGACATAGCTCATGATTTGGTGGATACACCACTCTCTATTGATGATTATCATGAAGTTCTCATTTTTAATGTTTGTTCCCGATCATGTTCTCATTTCAGTTAACTGTAGGTTTGCTATGGACCACAGGAGTAGAAAGGACAGGTTTATTATAATTTCACTTGTTGACTTTAGGGAAATCCCTTCCAAATTGTCAGTTATCAGATTATCAATAGCACAACATTGTCTCTAATGCCTCCTGTGTTATCTAGGAACAAAACCATAGTTTGGTGGATAAAAATCAAACAACAGAGGAAAGGTGGTAGGCAGCAGCTTCTGAAATCATCTCTCAGTTTTCTATAATCACATTTTAATTCAGTTTGAAGTGCAGTTAATCTGATTAATTTAGTCTCCATAACTTGTTTAAACTGAGTTTTTATCTCTCTGCTAAAGGAGTGGATTCATTTACATGCTCAGATGGAGCTGATGTTCTCTGGGTCTTTAGCACTTCTCAAATGCTCATTGCTGATTTAGCAGCCACCCCATAAAGATAGATGATGTATCAGTGCAGAGATCTTGAGGTAAGCAGTGGGTATCACTGAGAAAAAGTGCTGTGTTCCACCTAAGGCCAAACAGGCACTGTGCATCCTTTCTTTTGGGTGATTCAGAGATGTTTGCTGATGACATTTTGGTTTATTACTGCTTATACTGCTCAGAATTTATTTTCAGACTTAAGAAGCTTTACATTCTTGTGGCTTATTGTTGGTTGCCTATCCTTATATGCTTTGATTCAGATTCAGATTCTGTTCATAAACAAATCTTCTAGTAAGCTATCATCTGAGTGTATTGGTAATAGGGTCTACTTGTTGGATTGGCAATGGCTGGAAATGTGCCAGGTTTGTCAGCAGTATGGTTTTCAGATGAGTTTAAAGAGACCTTCTCACTCTTTGTAACTTCAGAGATCTTTTGAAATGATCCCAATTCACTGAAGTTGTCTTTCTTAAGCCAGTGGACAAGTTGCCAGGATGATCAATTTGAATCTGACTCATTGACAGCTAAATTGCTCAAAAGTAGAAGCTGTCCCCTCCTAATAGCTGAGTCCTTATGTCAGAAGAGTGCTTTCCAAAAAGTGATTCTTGGATAACTTGAGAAATTTCTTGGTGGGGGAGAGCACCATGGACCTGAAGAGTCTTGGCTGAATTTATCTGGTGAAAGCCCCTTAGCTGGGACCTTGTGCTAAAACACTTCAGCTTGGGGTCACCTCACCTAACTTCAAGTACATACTGGAGGCTAATAAGCAGGATGCTACTGATCCTAAATGTCTTTTGAAATCAGCGGAGGATTTAGAAGTGTTTAGAAGTCTGACTAAAAATGCCCTCTGCTGAATGCATAGGAAGCCTTGGAGGTTTGTTTGCACAGCACAGGCTTGTCCTGTATTGTATCAATGCACTTGTGAAACCATCAGTGAATATTAGCCATTCCTTTTAGAGCTTTAAGTTAGAATGGAGTAGCAGAACAGTAGTCTGTCAGTAAAAAAAAAGCTTTAAAATCTGAAGAAAAAAAAAAGAGCTTCCTATTTTTTGTGCAGAAAGAAAAAGGTGGGGGGTCACCTTATCCAAAACAGCCAGAAGAATGATGAGAGGCATTCAAGGGCCAGTAGCATAGGAAAATTTTCCCAATATTGCTAAAGCATTTTGGTGAAAGTACACATAATGAAATAAGTAGATAAGCTTCAGTGAAAGCTACAGAACCAATTTACAAGGATGAAGGAATAAGCACTTCTCCCAGCTTCTCTGCTAGCCTCTTTCTGTTTCTAAATATGGATTTTCATTCAAATATGTGGGATCTATATACACTTGTGAAACATTACCACTAAAAATTAAACCCATGTTTTGTTATAGACAGTTCATGGAGGAAAATCATGGTGTTCACTGTAGCATTATTTGTATCCGTTGGGTAGAGTTGGGTCAAACTTGCATATACTTGTTGATTTAACAGAGTTTTTCCCAAACTGTAGATAGAAGTATCCCTGGAAAGTGTGTTAGACAGTAACACCACAATTTCAACTTTTAGTCAGAATTTAAGTTCTCTCATGAATGAGAATAAGAACACATAGTTCTGTTAGCCAAAGTACCACAGACTACCTTTAACAGTTGTCAGAAAGTCAGTTTTACCAAAGGTGAGTTTGAACACCTACAGCTAATTATTATGACTGCTTGTTATTCCCCTAGCCTGAGAGAGCAGTTGCTAACTCTCAAGAGGTCACAAAAAGAGGGATGAGACTAAAAGGATAATACCCTCAAAACAGTATTTTAAATCTTTTAGGGCTACTAGGTATAATAGGAATAAGAACACACAACAAAAATACAAATACTATGCTGCACTGGTTTCATGAAGATACTTTATTTTTAAGAGGAACTTTTCAGCTAGAGTGCTTGACCACTGCTCAAAGAAGGAGAAGCTAGGCTAGAGTGAAGATTTCTACACTAAGTGCCTAACATGAGACACACTTCATGACAAGCATATATTTGTGCATTTGACAAGCACAGAATGAGCCATGTAGCTGTCAATGTATGTCATGTATACCACTTTCAGTAAATTGACAAGTTATAAATTCATCTCAGATTTTACAGCTATTGAATGCAGTGGCATTTCACACACTGGGATGAAGGGACCTCTGTATTAATGGCATGTGGTGCCAGAAAATAACCCATCCAAATAAACAAAAAGCAACCCACAATGTGTTAGGATTTGGATCAAGAGAGATGATTAACGTGGAAAAGTGATAGCAGTACTGAATGTAGCTATATAGAGCTCAGCAACTGAATTTTGAAGAAGCAGAAATGCTACGATACTCAGAAGGAAAGAATGTATATAATTAAAAATTAGGAATATTCACATTCTCTAAGAGCTGGGGAGCTAGAATTATTGACCCACACTCCTCAAGGAATTCATTTTTCTAATACTAATTATTAGAGCTACAAATTCTTAAATAGTAATTAATTGCATCCCTAGAAATAAAAATAGGATAGTTAGACATGTTTCAATTTGATATAGGTACTTTTAATTTGGTGTTACCATCAGTAGGAACAGATGCTAGTTCTTGCTATCTGTTTGGAGCTAAAATTGCTGATCTCTAGTGACTACTGAATTGAATGTTGCATGGTTGATTATTACAACTCATCATATCAGAAAAGGAAGCTTCACTGTACATGAAAACCATTGAGTTCAATTAGCCAACCAGAGGAACACTTGCTACTCACCAACAAGTTTTCTTTCAGCACTGTGGAATACCAGAAGAACATCAAGGTCACACCTAGGACTGAAATCTTTCAGGTAGTTCCAAGCCTTTCTTTATGCAGACACACCCTTCCACGTAACATTTAATGTTTTTCTGGAATAAGGAAATTGTCCGTTAGTAGGAGCATGTAGTCCTCATGAAATGACTGTCACCAGTGCTGTAGTTATATCTCAGAAATAATTCCTGTAGCAGATAAGAATAGCAATGGACTTCCCCGCATTCAGAATTATGTGACATTTATTTCCTCATCTTCACTGTATTTGACTCCTTTGAAGTTAAATCTAAGCTTATTTTTTGTCTACCTTCTAAAGAAGAATGAACAAGAGTTTTAAATTTCTTTTTTGAAAAATGAAGATACTCATAATATGTAAATCTGAGTTAAGCTGAAAGTAGTTTTCTTACCTAAAATCAGATGGAAAAAAATTTGTTCCAAATAGTTGATTTTTTTATGGGGAGTAATGTTTTTAGGGAAAATAATTTAATATAAAAACTAAGATGATTTCAAAATAATTGTTTTCTGAATGCCACAGTAAAAGTGTTCCATGATGCATTCATTGATCTGAAAAATAGATTTTTCTCTTGAGTGCTTTAAACTGGACTTTGTAGAACAGAAAAATAAAACATTGTGTTTCTTTGGAATTTGGTGCATAAGATCATAGTTCAATGAAAACTTTATGAGAAACAGTGGAAGTAAAAGAGAAACAGAAAAATTTTTTCCCAATGAGTTCACATGATTTATTGTGTATGGTTTTTGTACTGTAAAGCAAGAGGAGGCAAGAGGGAACAAGATGTTTTGTTTTACTCTACAAGCAGAAGAGAAAACATGTGCTTGCTCTGCCACTGTGTCTGAGAGGTGCAGCCTGTAACCTTCAGATGAGAAATGTGCTTCCACAGGGACAGGGCAGCACTGCCACGGGAAGCAGTCCCACAGCATGACTTTTCCTTCTGCTCAAAGCCTTCCACAGCATGTGGTGGCATCCCACAGAAAGAAATCCTGTCTAGCACTGATGGGATCCCTGCTGAGGGAAAATACCGTTCCCTGTGTCTCAGCTTGACATTTGCTCTGCTGTCTGGGTAGCAGTTGGCCACCAGGGACTTCAGCTGTGAATCTGCTGGAGGTGTTGCACACATTATTGCACAGCCACGCATTCATTTTTTTGAAATTGTTCAGTAAAAATGAGTGCAACAGTTCTGCTGTTACATATGAGCAGTTTTTTGTCACCAAACCAAGGTCCAGTCCAGTGTCTGGTGAATGGTGCAAAGTTTTGTCTGTATATATGAACTTTTGGGCTGAAAGCCAAGGAAAACAACCATTGAAACAGACTGTGAATGGGAAGATAAAGAAGCCCAAGTAATTTGTAACCCTATTCTGTTCAGACATCATCCACTGTAGTTTTCCAAATCACTTTTTGATTCAGAAAAAGAGATGGGCTATGGATTGGCTCTTGCTGCCATGCCTTGTGGACAGATACTGTTCAGAGGTACAGCAGAATGCAAATCTGAAGACTGTGGAGGGAAAATAGACATATCTGACTCATTTTACATATAGATTTTTTTTTTCATTCACACATATTAAATACTTCCCTATTTTAAACATAAGCTCTCCTCGTTTTTCTGTATGTCATCTGCCCCAATCACAAAAAAAAAAAACCTTAAAATCGTTTTATTGCTTTATATTATTGATTAATTAATTAATTGTTCTGCATTATTTAAAAAAAAGCCAGCTGAAGTGAGTTTTGTTAGGAATACATCTGTGGATGGTTTCTATAGTAGCCTATTCCACAGTCCCTTTTTAAATGCCTCTCAAAGTAAGACTGTACATTTAGAAAATCCATTTTTAAATATTTTCAGAGATTTAGTAGCAACAGCTAACAACTTCACAAATCCTTTTAGAATGTACTATTAAATAGACATTATACAGAGTGACTGGCTTCCTAAGTTTGAATAAAATATATAGAGCGAATAAGAATATTAGTGTTTTTTTCAGTTGAAAAGGTATTATTGCAGGCATTGCAGAACCTTTCAAGGTACACTGTGTATGATTTAACAGTTCTTCAGCTCTCGGTGGTAGTAAGTACAAGCTGCCTAACAAGTCATCCATAAAAGTTTATTCATAAACTTAATAAAATCAACTAGTATAAAAGTAGGTTCTTTTGTTAATAGCAGAAATGTTGTCCCTTATGCCAGAAGTGGTGTGTTTCCAGGATTCTAGAAGTATATTTGAATAATGTGCAGTATAAATAGATGTTTTAACCTCACAGTTTAACAAACTATCTCAAATCTCACTTAATAACATTGCCACTGATGCTCCAATCAATTGGACTGTCAGCAGGAATAACAGTTTTGCTAGTACTGGACAAAAACTCAGCTGTAATATCTGACTTTTTAGCAGACTTACACATGCCAACAGACTACTATGCAAGTAATTCTCTAGCCATATGATCTATCCCCTTAAAGAGCTGCAGACATCAGACATTTCCCAGAAAGGATTTTGTTCCTCTGAAGGCTGTAAGAAATCATGTTCCAAATAAGCTTTTCTAGTAGTAGAAAGAATTTGCATGTAATTAGGAGTACCTTTATTTTATTAGTAACATCAAAAGTCTCTGTCTGGATTTCATTAGGAGATGATTTTTATAAATCTGTATGGAAACATAAATGTTCGTGCATAAGTGAATCTCTCATAGAGATGCTCTAATGTATGTCTTCATTCTTCAGATAGTTCTCTTGTGCACATGTATTCATATGCATGTAAAACTTATTGTGTGTAGTTGTAATAATAAAGATTTATGGGCATGGAAAGAACTTTGCACAATAGAAATCAGTCTAAACTTCCAAGAGAGGTAAAAGTTTGTCATCATGTTTTAGTTTATATCTTTACCTGAGTCAAAATATTTGAAAGAACACTGAATTCTGAAACACGTAACAAAAAAACCAAAAAAACAAAAACAAAAAAAAAAACCCAAAAAAAAACCAAAACAAAACAAAACAAAACAAAACAAAACCCAAAAAAACACAACCAAAACCTTGCCCTTTATTAATTATTTATTAGATTTACATGTTCTTAATTAACCAAATTAAAATTCCTGTGCTTCCTACCACCACAATCTACCACCCATTTATCATCAGATTTTCAAGTTTTCATTCTCAAATGTTGCTTCGTAGAGGTTCACCATTTTCTTTCCTGTTTGGATAGGTGTTTTAGTTTCATAATAAGCATGAAAGATACTGGGATGTACTGCAGGGGTATTTGCTAAAACTCTGACATGTTTTAGGAATAAAATCCTAGTGTCTTCTAGAGCTTCATGGCTGGTACTGAGTCTTGCATTAAACAAACCAAACAAACAACCAAACAAACAAAATACAAAAACCTTCTGAGGCAGTAATGTGGAATCCAGAGTGATTCATAACTGATTTTCCTTCTTTTCATCTTTTCACTTTTGACCACTGAAAATCATATTCCTTCAGGAACTTGGCTAACCCCCTGTAAGGTCTATACCTCCAAATGCCTGAATATGCATATTTTCACAATTTGTCATTTTTCAGGATTTACATAGAATATAATTTAAATGCTAAGCTTTTCTGATTTTTTTTACAAGTATCTTGTGCAATCTTCCATGCCTAACTTGACACAAAGTATTCACACTTCTCTGTTATTAGCTTTTATCTCTGAAGCTTATTGTTAACATTTTGAAAGTTACTCTTGCCAACGATAAGGAAAAATAAAGGTGTTTTATTTGCTCAAATGCTGTATTGGCAATGAAACTTGTATAGCTGGGCTTGTTGCTGGATTGAAGTTCTTCTTAAAAAAAAGTACCCTGCAGACTTAATGAGGAATTCACCAATAGCAGGAAAGTGACCAAGTTCATGCCATGATTACCAGGCACTGAGTCACGTACCCTCGTAGAGGGAACATCCAGTATATCAGTGCTTGTCACAGGATAAGAGCACAAACATGCAATGATCAAATCCTTGCATTGTGTCATGAGTAGCTCTGGATATGACACAATTTATTTGAAAGAAAAGTCTTCAAGTATCTGTCTCAGCCTACAGCTGTTGTGCTGCATTTCTTCTCTGGGTTCTTCTTGCTGGTTCCAGTGGTCTGCTCATAATTAACCAAGTAAATAAACATCCTGCCCGCAGTCCTTAGCTAGAACTACTGTCATTCCCATCTCTCAGTTTTACTTTTCTGTTCAGCTCCAGTATGACTTAATTTTTACAGTGCATAAATTATCTTTGGGCTGTTCAGTGTCTGTCACATTGCACAAAAGTAAAAGAATAAATAGAAAACCCAGTCTGTGTTTAATCAAAGGCTCCTGAATACATATTGAATCTAAAAACAAATAAATAAATAAATAAATAACAGCTATTTCAAAGGATATATATATCTGGAATCTAATGATCCTGCTACCCACCAGGCAGTAGCTTATCTGGCTTACCTAATGCATATGTCTCAAGTTTATAAAAAATCAAAATCTAAAGAATTATGGACTGAATGCATATTCTTTCCATAAAGGACATACTTACGTGTTCCTATGTGCATTGTAAATCTCAAATTCAGAAATTCATTGTCTCTGTTTTACACAAAATATATTGTCCTAAAAATTATGTGGTGTTACAGAATGTGGGCACTGCAGCCTAGTGCAGTCCCTTAAGACTGCTTTTCACAATCTTATGTTTTGCTTCTTCAGCAAAAATCAAAGTGTATCAATCAATGTCATGAATCCCAAAGTATAAGAGAAACTGTTAAAAAACTGTCTCTGGCTTTTTTTATTATTATTTTAAGGATTTCTTTTGAGATTATTCAAATTCACCTAATTTCAACAGACAATAGATTGATCCATGTAGTTAATCTGTTATTTCTGCTACTATCAGTAGATACCGATCATGCACAGGGATTGCAAAACTTAGTTTTAGTTTGCATGAAGTAAACATCTAGAAATGAAGCTGTTAGTTCTGTGATGAAATATGCCTAAGTGCTTTTTGCTTTCTACTAAAACTTGACCAGAAAATCCTGGAGATAGTAAAAACACGCTGCGTCTTTCAAATAGTGTCCAGTTCTTCTCTCTGTGTACAGGTAACTTTGCACATAATGTTGCAGTCTCAGCAATTGCTAAATGCCTGGCTCTCACAGAATCACAGAGTGGTTGGGAGGGACCTCTGGAGATGATCTTATGCAACCTCCTGTGAAAGCAGGTTTACTGAGACCAGGTTGCACATAATCATGTCCAGAGGTTTTGAATATCTTCAGAGGAGACTTCACAACCTCTCTGAGCAGTCTGTTCCACTGCTCTGTCTCCTGCACAGTAAAGAAGTTCTTCCTAATATTCACGTGGAACTTCCAATGTTTGTCTGTGCCCATTGACCTTTGTCCTGTCACTGGGTAGCACTGAAAAGAATCTGTCCCCCTCCTCTTGATACCTGCTCTTAAGATATTTGTATGCATTGTTCAGATCCCTTCTCAGTTGTCTTCTTGCCTCTCTTTAGAGCATTTAGCATCTTTGCTAATGGTCTTTGAATTGATAAACATCAAGATCTTCAGGATCACATTTTCTATTAACCTGCTTATTAATGCAGTTTGAAACTATTACCCCTGGAAAATATTTTCAGGAATCCGGAATTCATTCTTTTGCTTCTTCAGTTATTTTTATAGGGATGAGTCAGAGAAATTGCTGGTACTGCATGCTTAGAAAGAGGAAAAAAACTTTTCTTCTTCATGACCAATTGGCAAGAAGGGACTTATGCCATTGTGGTTTATATTGTTACAAGAATTATCATAAACACTTGAAGCTTCCAGCTTTGTGGTACATCTAAAATCACTTTACTTGAAAATTATGTTTATTATTCTCTTCAGCTGGGAATTCAGTAGATCAAGACAAATGTGGTGTTTCTCTGCTTAATGCAGTTAGTAATTTGACAGGATAGGTATAATTTCCCATACATTTCAGTTCCTCACAGTAATTTGAGTTCCAGGGTAATTTGGCAAACAAACAAAAGAGCTAATTAAGCATTGTTGAATTTTTCTAAGGCAAAGTGTATACAAGGTCACACCAAGGGCTCAGCTGAAGTTTATTAAGGATTAGCAGTCTGTTTCTGCAGGAGGGATCCCTCCAGCTACTGTAATGTATGACAGCCTGGCGTTCCACAACAAGCTGTTGTACAGAGCAGAATTACAGAACAAATTTTCAGTAGAATGTCTAATAAAAGTGCTTTATATATTGAAGACATTCTTCTCTTTGTGTTTTGTTACATTTGGAACAGATAAGCGCAATAAGGCACTATTTGCTTCCACACATTTGTAAAATTACTCTAGGAGTAGGTCAGTATGCAGAAAAGGACTAGGCTGTTCCTATGCCTTTAATTTACACTGTAAATCCTTGTTGCAAAGAAACACCTTTGCTTTTGAATTTACCTCATTCAGAAGGAACCAGTCTGTGAATTTAAATACAAATCAGGTAAATATCTATGAAGATGTTTGGATAATGGTGTTCCATGTTTGCTCTTAACTTACATAAAATAAAGTAATAATTTATATATAGTATGCCTGTAAGCCTGGAGCATTGAAATCTGTGAGCACAGTCTGTAAATAGGTATTGGACCATGCAGGGGCTAAGGCCTTTAGTTCTGCTTTCCTGATCTTTATATAGAATGTACAAGAAAACTACTAGTGCAATATTATCTTTCTGATGCTGCTACAGACTGTAAAATATAGGTTATTTACCATGCAAGGATGAAATGGTCTTTAAAATGTGTCTGTGGTACTGAGCACAGAACACCTTTCAGAGTCTTTCCTGTCACAGTTTTAACTAACATTCATACTCTTATGCTGACACATAAATAAATAAAAAAATGGCTTCTTTCTCTTTTCCATAACTACATGGGGTTAGCAACAAAAGAAATATAGAGAGACCACTTTTCCTGCTTTTGAAAGTAGCAGAGCTGAACAGAAATTGTGAAGACCCAGTGTTTCTAAGAAGTAGAAATATTTTCAAAGTCAAACTGTGCACTTTGTCCCCAAATAGGCACTAAAATGTTGTAAATCTGTAACTGGATACTGAGATTAAAAAGACATGTAAATTCCTAGTTGTTCTCCTACCTGTACAAACTGGTGTGGAGCTTTCCAACCCTGGAACTCTTCTAGAATCAATAATTCTGTACTTTTTTATTAATAATGGGAATCTTGTCTGAGCACTACATGAACTGACCGTTTTTCCAATCTCCAGTAGCAGTCAACATAAAAATTCCATGTTATTTATTGTTCCCCAAGTTCATATAAGCAGTATTTCAAAAACAGTTTACTGCTATTAAATCAACACACTCTTTTTTCTTTTTTTTTTTATTAATTGAAAAGATTTCTTAGGTGTTTAAATGTATACCCTCAGGTGCTTTGAACTCAGTTAAAGGAAAAATATTCTTTCAAAGGCTATTCATGTAAACAGCACCTAATTCCTCTCCTGGAATATAGCACTGTCATGTAGTACAACACAGCATGGAATGCCTGCACTGAAGTATGGTGAATCACTGTATTTCCTCTGTAGAAGAGAAGAAACAAACTGCAAAGGCAAAGGGTCTTTTTAAAAAATAATAATAAAAAAGAAGATAGAGCATGTAGCTTAAATATCTCTAAACTGTAGCAACTATCCATTTAGCTATAAATCCAAATAAAGTAGTGGCTCACCGAATGACCTTGATACTGGTTTTGAGAGCAGATTGATGAATGATGCAAGTAGTGGTCATGAAATCAAAGGTCAAGATCAGTCCAGATTTTGTAGACCAAGATCCTGCAATTTCTAAGGTACCTAGATGTGTGGTGAGTACTTCCTTGAGTGGACTGGTCATGGTTACTTGCAAGATACTCATTTCGTGTCTTCAACAGCAACAATACATTGTGATAGATATGCATAGTGCAAATATCCCTTGCTGGTTTTGATCCTGAAATATCTAAAAGTATTATGTTCTTACATTATAGAATTCAAAGATCATTTTTTCATAGGTTACCATGGTAGCAAAATGGTAACTGGTTTCCTATTTTCATTTTACATTAATAAAAGGCTAAATATTATAAGCAGTAGCAAGTGTGTCCTATTAAGCCTTGATGCTGCATAACAAGAGGTGTGTTTCTATAGAAATGTGAGGCTTGGAATTAATCCTTTGTTTTAAGTATAGGTTTCATGTCTGTTTATCTGTATATACGAATGTAGTTAAAGACAGAATCTATTAAAAAGTGTAACTCTACATTAGGTTAAAAACAAGGAAAAAGAAAATTTGCCTATGATCTATAAGATTCCAATATATAGATCTCAATGTTCAGACCTTGATGGGTGTTTCAGATGCTCTAGTAACTGTGTCCAAGTCTGTAAACCTGCACATTGCAAAGTCTATGGTGCTTAGAGAAAACTATAAAGGATGACAGAGGTATTATTAGCAAGAACTCGCTTCCTCCAGGGTAAAGGAGTAAAAGAAGCAATAACTATTGATTATTCCATTAGCCAGGGAATTGCTTTAACCACTTCCAAGATCTCGGGTCCTCCAGGCTGAGGGAATTAGAAGAGATGCAGGAGAAAAATGGGACTCAGTTAGAGTTATCAAGAGAAATAAAGTTCTGTTTGGGATGGAAACAAACTGCTGTACCTTGGGTAAGAGTCACCCTGAACTCAGGCAACTATTGATTATGGTTTGCTCCTTTCTCCATTTTTTGAAGGAAGTGACTACTTGACCTCTAAGAGATGTACAACCATCAGTATACAATACAGTGCAGAGCTCTTGGAGCAAATTCCCTGAGGATTATGAGAAAAGAGGGTGGAACCTTCCATGTTACCATCCAAGTGACAGTCTTATCTCCTGGCATTGTAGGACAGACATGGCAGGTGTAAGTAGAACTGGCAAGAAATTTTCTAGAAAATTTGTTCTTCCATAAAAATGTTCATTTTTGTAATTTACCCAATTTAATTCAACTTTGAGGAGAAAAGATTCCTCATCTCCACACTGGAATATTTAGTGAAACCATGGGTTGCAAGAGAATTGAAGAAAGGAGACCTTGCTGTAGAATAACCAGTAGCTATTTAGTCAAGTAGGAAAATCAGTGGGTAACTGAGATCCAGGGAGGTTAAATTAAGAAGCTGTTTTGTACAGTAGCACACTGGCAGTTCTAAAATGGAGTTCTGGGTCTTTTGGTTTTGCCATAAAAATACATTAGTTTCATTTTGAAGTAAAACAGGAACTATTTGAAATTTTGGAGTGTTACAGAACAAGGTAATGGTTACATTTGCAGCTCTATAAACAGGACCTCTCATGAGTACCTTACCTGTAAGATAGGTGATGAGCAATTTGATTGGGGAACAGGCAGGCTAGAGTTAAGCTGTGTGTTAAGGATACAGAATTAGTTTATAATTGGACAATGCCTTTTGTTTGAATGAGGGGAAGCAGATTAGACAGAATATTTAATTAATAGTGCAGAGCATATGCAAACATATATGATATATATACATACCATATCCAAAGGAACATGACTAAGTCACACAAGGGCAGAAAGATCAGGTCTTTAGCTTCCAACTTAAGAGAGGGATTCAAAGCCTGAAATTTAATCCATGACACTTTTCTAGGCAAGTTGACCAAAGATTGTGACCAAATTAGAGAAGCACAGGGATAACCAAGGTTGTGTTTGGATCTCCTGTGAGACTTTGCAGTCATCCTTCATGAATGACTGCTGAATATCCATGTGTTTAAAACACACTACAATGTATTAACACTTAATAGTATAGAACAAGCGGAAATTTAGATTGTGAGGGAGATCACTAGATCATCTGGTCCAACTTTCCACTCAGAGCAGGGTTTACCTGCACATTTTATGTAACTTGTATTTTTGTCTGATGGATAAACTTCTGGTAATCCTAGTTTGACTGAAGAAAAATATTGAAGAAACAGTAAGCTAGAGATATTCATCTAATGCGCCAGCTTCTTCCCTGTGCTATGTCTGGAAATAGCACAGCCTTGATTTGCTGAAGTGTTTCATGAGGAAGATACAGTTCCTGTCAATAGGAACTTCTCACTTGAGAGGGAAAAATTTCTCAGGAGAGAGCATGCAGATCAAACATCTGATGTCTGTGCTGTTAGCAGAGCTTGCAGAAGCTCAGGGGCTCCCCAGAATCCCTGTGCTTCTACGTAGTTCTCTCAAAGGGCTGGAGATCATTTGGGATGCTGCTGCATCCCAAGGGGTCAGATTCCATGGGAATGGATTCGTGGGCAGCAAATTCAACATGTTTATGGACAATCCAAGTGTGAGTACTTTAACCATACTGTCTCTGAACCATGATAGTAATTACAGAATCACAGAATTGGTCAGGTTGGAAGGGAGCACAGTGGGTCATCTGGTCCAACCTCCCTGCTCAGACAGGGTCATCTTAGAGAACATGGAACAGGATTTAATCCCAATGGTTCTTGAATATCTCCAGTGAGGGAGGCTCCACAACATCTCTGGAGAATCTGTTCCTATGTGTGGTCACTTGAACAGTAAAGTTCTGCCTCATGTTCAGGTGGAAATTCCTGTGCAAAAGTTTCTGCCCATTGCCTCATGTCCTAGTGGTTGGCACCACCGAGAAGAGCCCAGCTCCATCCTCTTGGCATCCTCCCTTTAGGTATTTATACACAGGAATGAGGTCCCCTCTAAGTCCTCTCTTCTCGAGGCTGAAAAGGGCAAACTCCCTCAACCCTTCCTCATAAGAGAGATGCTCCAGTCCCCCAGTCACTCTTGTTGCCCACCATTGTACCCACTCTAGGACCTCCATGTCTTTCTTCTACTGCCCAAGTACTTGAACCTAAGACTGCCCAGAACTGCACACAGTACTCCAGATGGACACAGTACTACAGATAATAATCCTAATGCAGCCATTTTTGCAAATATGAAATTCCCCGAAATGAACAGCTATGTATAATGAGTTTGCATTTTAAATGTGGAGATGAGAAGGGAATTGGAATCAGATAAAGGAGGGAGAGGGTCTTACTGATTTATCAAAATATATTCCCATGTTAGCTACTGAAATATTAGCTTCAAAGGCTCATTCCGTCTTTGCTATAGACATTCGGACTGTCTGTAAGGAGAAAAAGGTCTCTATGACAAGCAGTCAAGTTAACCTAACTAAGGTACTTATATGTCTCTGTGTCTTCATCTAACAGCAAGGAGGTTGGACAGCTCTGAAGGTCATCCAGTGCTTTGGCAAAGCTGAGCACTGGCCAGTAGGAATCACTGATGGCATGGGAGTCCTGGCATTGTCACTGAGAGAACCTTGGCACTGCTAATGTGCTCTTTGCTGCACAGAGGTCTGCATTTGATCTGGATGTAGAGTGGGATTCAGTATGAGATAAGGACAGCTGCATTTTGGTCAGTGCAAAAAACAATTTTGTGCATTTAGGGCAATGTAAGGGAGGGTCACAATGCAGTGTTTAAGGTGGTGGATTAATAACTGAGGAAGAGACAGCATCTTTTGCACAATTATGTTAAACTTTTGCCCAGAAAGTAGATGTGGTTTCTAACCACTGCCCAGTCTTTAAATCCAAACCCTGCATGTGTGATGTAATCAATACAGTATTGATAAAGAATTGATTGATTAAGATGTTACAAACACTCTGAGACTCAGGAGAATCTCAAACTCTCTCATTTCCAAATGGAATTTTGAGATTTATGTAATGGTTTCAAAGTAGGGATAGCCTGAACACAATAAACCAGACCATTAGGAAATCAGGTCAATTTCAGATGCTTCCCTGTTAACAGCTCTTCTCTATCCCGTAACTTCTGCTAACTAAGACAAGTCACTGCTCAGCATATATGAAATATTGTCTGTCAGCATTTATAGAGTTCTCTCATCCAGAGATAACAATAGAGGCAATAACTAAATATAAACACCCTTGCAGTTTGACAGTGTGGTTACCAGGTGATTTCAATCCCACAGTCCCTAAAGCCTAACCATTTGTCAAGTCCACTTATGGCTCTGAAACAAGCAATGTGAATATAACCCTTACAGATTTACTAATGGAATTATTATTTTGTGTACTGAATAAATGTCTAAAATATCATGAAGTAGATTAATGGCAGACAAGACCTTGTTTTGTGTTACCTCTGAATGCCTAATGTCACTGAGGGTCTTTCTAGTAATGTAAGAAGAACAACAGTCCGACAAGTTTTCATTTGTGAGAATATGATCCAGTGTCTGGCATGATCATAGATATGGGTCTCATATACCTCTGTCAGATTCAACAAAAATGGCTAAATTGTTTTGAAAGACAACCTCACAAGGAAGATGTGTTAGTAGGATGTTATGTAAATGGTTTACTTTGGAAATTTTCCAAAGCTTTCAAAAAGATCATTCCAGATTTAGGCCATGTGCTTGACACTGTCTTTCATCTTATTAATAGGCACCACAAGGCCACATAAGGAGGGGGAAGTCCCTGGTGTGGACTATATTTTCATCACTGTTGAAGATTTTATGGAATTGGAGAAAAGTGGTGCTCTCTTAGAAAGTGGGACATATGAAGGTAAGCACACTTTTACTGCTAAATTTGTGTCATGTTTCCATTGTACTTTTTTCTAATTTGATGAAATTTCTCTGGTACATTCTGTTACAAATGTGTCACTGCTACTGTTATCCAAAATTTGTGAATAGCCATATGGCCATTATGAAAATATTTTTATCTGTAAAAGCTAAACGGGTTCATTGTAATTTAAGTATATTATAGTGGTTAAGAGAAACATGGGAATACATTGCACACACAGGGCAGGAACACTAGACCTTTACACCAAATATTAGAGGACATTTCCACAAAATTTCAGCAAACAGCTCCTTTTCTAACATAGGACAGTAGTCAAATGTCAGGCTGACACTTTTGCTTTGTGTGGGTGACCCTGCAAATAGCTTGCTACATCAGAGGTTGAAACCTCACTACTGAAGTAAAAAAGGAAGGATTTGCTATGTCATGTCTTAGGGGCTTTGTAAAATTATTGAAAGGAACTCATTAATTTTGTAATACGACAGAGGGATAGGAATTGTCCTAATGACTGTATTAGAAGATGCCTGTCTATGGGGCAAACAGCCAGCAGCTTACTGCAGAACACTGCTTCCTGGGAGAACTGATGATTCATCTGATTTTAAACCTATTCCAAAACACAGCTATCCTGAAAGTGAAACTACTGTAAATAGGAGGGCAGTTACATAGCAAGGTATTTTAATAAAAACAGAATAATTATACACTATTTTAAACCAGGTGTTTCTTAGAAATAGAGTAGTATTTAAAATAGCTGAGTAACGAATATGAATAGTGTTTTTTTACTGTAATATGCAAAATTACAGGGAACACCCTTTATATGAAAAATATGACTCATACATATGGGACCAATACAGTGGGTGAGTGGAACCATTTTACAGAAAGCAGCCCCATATTTTAACCTTGCAGCAAAAGATACAACTAAGACCTTTTTTGTCATGCCTTTGTCCCTGTCAAGTAAAGCATTTGAAGATAAATAAGAAGCTGTTCACCCCAAAAAAATCATTAGCTGAGTTATAAATAGCAGCAAAGAAGATAATCCTTTCTCTCCTAATCAGCACAAAGTGCCCATTGTGAATTAAATAAATTTTCATTAAGAATTATATCAATACAGAACTTGTAACAAAGACTTACATTAACGAAGGTCAGATAAAGAAAAGTCTATAATCTTTTACCTTTCAACTTTTTTCACCACTGTCTGACATGTAATGGTACAACTTACCCAAACATTAATACAACACCACAATTTTACATTTACTGTAGATTCATTAAATAACAAGTCTTTCTTGAAGTGTCTTTTTGTTACCTTATGTGTTTGAAACTAACATTAGAGGAGTTTAAGTGTAGCAGAAGTCTGTCATTGCTTGACCATGTAATTTCATTAGTTTGTAGAAAGTTTGTAGAGATTGAACTGCTAGGTTAAATTAATTCACAGTGTTCTTCTGTCCCTTGAGGGATAGTGAGAAGTGTCCTTTAATACCAGCTACCAAAGCTGACTGGACAGCCAGGTGAAATATTGTTGGAGGAAATCTGCATAACTCCTCAAACCCACTGAGGACCCAGCTGAAGAGAGGTCCAAAGTCATGACTGTGCAATGTCTGTCACGTCATTTGCTTATCACAGATGACAAGTTAAAAAATAATAAAAAATAAAAATAAAATCAAACTCAACAGATCAATTCTGCCTAAACCCTGTCTTTGATTCCCTCATTTCCTAATCACCGTTCTGATTGCATGCTGACAAATAACAGATAATATATTGTCTGTCTATGCATTGTGGCAAATAATGGGTTACACATTAGAAAATATAACTAGTTTACAGATACTGTTTCTCTGGTTCCCTTGAAAAGACTTTTAGACATGACCTTACAAAGTTACACCCCCAGTTTCCTGATTAGTTCTTCACTGTAGCACCTTCCTCTGGGAAGAATTTTGTTAATCATCCTGTCACAAGTTTTCCTGAGCACATTACGTCTGCAGTGATTAAGTTTCCTGGTGACAATTATACCAACCAGAACAAAGACATTTTCGATTTCCCACATGAGGAGAAGATGATTTTTGAATTCTTCTGTAGATCAAGCAACTTATGTGAGCATGCATATTCTGGGAGATGAATTTCCTGTCCTTATGAACACTGGTTATCAGATCTCTGAAACAAATCAGCCTTCTTTTTAATGATTCTCAGTGTTAATAGATTGGTTTGCAGATTTATTTTATTTTTTTCTTTACAAAATTATTCTGTATTTACCTAAATTTCTGTAGTGTATCTGAGTCAATCTATGCTGATTGTCTAATCACAACCACTATGTAACAGTTTGTCACTACCAGAAAAAATGTTTTAAAGAGGGAATTTCTCATTTAGTTGAGGTAAAAAGACAGTGTACATGTGTTGGGTTTCACCACTTCTTGACTAGAAGGTTCATTTCAGTCAACTTACCTTTTACTGGGTGAATTCCAAAGAGAATCAGAAACTTCCAGGTAAAGCAGAGAAGGAGGTCAGGTGGAGATTTAGCTGACACTGAGTGTTTGTATTGTTCATTGTAGTACTTAGTATTGGGAGGGGGGAGGGGGATATTTTCTCATAGTAATGACAAAATCAGTGAAATCAGAAATGTTTTGTTCTACTGCAATCAGACAATAATTGTGGTTCCAATCTGGACAGGATATAATAAAAAAGTGAAAGCAGTGTATATTCTTAGAAAGGTATAGTTACACAGTTCCTTTTTTTTTTGTTTTTTTTTAAGCACACATTATATTTTTAGTTTTAAAATAGATCTTTAAGTTATAAAAATGTCAGAATTAAAAATAGAATACTCTGTGACCTCCTTACTACTTTGGGCTTTGAATACTGCTTTCTTTGTCTACCACATTTGTGACAACCATGAATGACTGTAGTATTCCAAAGAGCTGCAGAAAAGCAATAGTGTGCTCATAATAAAAATTCTACAAATCTTTTTTTTATCAGTTTTGCAAATATAAAAACATTTCAGTAGAACTAAATCCATTATTATTTCCATTCTCATTCAGATTAATAGTCCAAGTCACACTTCAGTGACATTGTCTTTGAGCTCTGAATTTGTAATAAAATTACAGATTTTATTAAACACATTTATATAAAACTAAAAATTTGTTATACACCAACACCTTTCTATTTGGGGCAGTGGGTGTTCGCCTAAAACTCACCAAATTCCTTTATTTCTGTAATATAATATTTGTCTAGTAATTTGTATAATATATTTCTTTGTATAATAGTGCAGCCAAATCCTAAAGATTTCACTTTGTTTCCATTTTAGCAGGATTTCAATTTACTGTACTGATTAAAGGAATTATGGTTTGGCTCATAATGATAACCCCATTGGAAACAAAAATCCAACACAGATGAATATCCAGCGCAGATATTAGGATAACATGAAATAACCATGTTTCTCTAACCAAAGGAGGAGGTGTTCCTGTTCAGAATGAAAAGCCACTGTGATGCAGACTCCTGTAACATAGGAAGATACACTCCAGCAAAATAATCCACATTCCTTTCCTAGTTTCTGGAATGAAGCTCATAGATGGTCTTTGAATTGATACACGTCAATCTATAAAACACAGAATAACAAAAGCTGTGATGAAATCTATTGGCCAGTGCAGCATATTAGTAGACTGAAAACATTCTTGAACTGTACATTGCTTGAGAATGTCAATGCTCATAAACAGAATGTAACAGCTTCAGTATTATTTCCAAAACCCAGATATGTTAAGGTACATGATTTGAAGGTTATGGTAAGACATCATTATGAAGTGTTAATAATGTAAGAGTGTAAGAGCAATGCATGCCATGGCTGGAATTGCCTTTTAAAAGTAACATATGCAGTAGCAGTACCAAAAATAATGAGAAATGTTTGGTGTATAAATGCTGTAAGAAAAAGAAACATGGTTGTTGATAACCCATAAGGACATAAACATTTCAAAGACACAAAACCAATGGGGAGTTTAGCAGTGTGGAGCTCTACAATGCAAGCATGAAGAAAAGCTTCTTCATAACTGTTAAAGATGTGACAAAAATAAGAACATAAGTTAATTTAGCCAGTACACCTATGAATAATGAACTAAGTAGAACTCTTTTTTTCTATCAAATTTTTGTTTCCTTCAGAAAATCTCTGTAACAGGTTGTTAGGTTTCAGATTCCCATGTGAGCCCTGGACAACTCTGCACACCAATATGATGATCAAGAGAAGCCATTTATTAAAGAAAGTTCACATATTTATACACTATCTGTTTTTGTCCACGAGCAGTACTTCACTACTATAGGCTGCATGCCACCAGCACACGCTGTTCATGTGCCCCTATTCAGACCATGATTGGTTGGCAGCTTCACCTACTATATCTTGTTATTGCTAATTGCATATCTCATTATTTCTACTTTCTCATCCTGAGCTTATCATGGTCTCCTTGGCCTTCTTAACCTTTCTCATCCAGTAGCTGTATATCTTGAACAAACACCAGATGTTGTCATCTACACTCTATCCACATCCTGGAACACTACATTCGTGCAAAACAATCCCACAACAGGTGTTTTGTAAAAGGCATTTTATTTGCTATTAATAGAATAGTTCTTAATTTATTCCATGAAAAGCAATTATTTTAGCTATTGTGCCATTAACTTTGTCCAAAATACACATTTTATTATTTGTTTGATTGTTGGGAATTGTCTCAAATTCATTCACTGGTGAAAATTCAAAGCTCACTGAAGCTGTTTAACCACTTCCATGATCATGGTAAATTCCCAGCTGGCTTAAATAGAAACAGAATTTCACCCATATTTTTTTAACTGATGGAGCATTGTTTGGTGGAAGGCTGAGTGTTAGTTGGAATTTCCTTAATATTCCAGGAACCTTAGTGTTCTGTATTACTTGTTTATTTGGGGACACAAAACTTCCAGTTGTTTTAGGCACAGTTTTGAGGGGTCAGCTCACATGTTTTCAGTTGAGTCACCATTATGACAAGTCCCATTAGGAAAGTGAATGTGGGTTCAAGCCAATGCCTTGCCTGTGGCTCTTCCAACACACTGGCATAAAAGCAACACTGGGAGGTGCTCTGATTCCATTCACCTGCAGACAGTCCTCATACTGTCTCCTCAAGAAGACATTAAGTTTTACATGGGCTTTCATTTCATCTCTCAAACTGAATTTAGCCTAAAACCTAAACGATCTAAACCATTCTGTTCAGCTAATGCATTTTCAATTAATATTTCATTTTAATATCTGGAAATTTAAAAGATGAGTTAAGGACTGCTCCGTGTAGGCAATGGAGTTTTTAATTACTGCTTTGTGGAGAAAATGGTTTTATAAAGAGCTGGTGTTTGATTCCAGTAGTTTTGATTCCATTCTTCCTTGTAAAAATTGCAAGGTATTCAAAATTCCACCCACTTACTGTATGCAACATTCCCTTGTGTGCAGGACATCCTGAGCACTCTACAGCAGATGGATATAAAGGAAATTAATCACCATAAAGAAAATAAAATGTTAACCTCCTAAGACCTAAACATAGTAGTTAATGAAATATTCTGACTTAAAATGGAAAACAAAGGAATCATGAGGATAGATGCACAGAGATAAAAATAGAAGTAGCCCTTCAAAAGCCATGTCTTTTAACAGCAGAGTTTTCAAGGGCATAGAAGAATGAAATACTTCATAGTTAAGATCATATTCCTGTTGAAAGTGCTTCTTGAAGTGGTAAATCTCATGTTAATATGTCCACTTTTCATCACTATGTTCAGTGAACATGTAACTGTGGATATTTCAACATTTAGGTCAACAGATAGGAAATCTTAAACACAGACAGCGACTTCATGGTCTAATTAGGGTCTTGTACCTGTTCTATATTAGTAAGTATTTATGGGCTTTGTTATGTTTCCTCCCTTACTCTTGGGGCAGGGGCAGGAGTTGAATCTCATCATTAAATACAAAATGTGAAGAATATAAATGATCAGAAGGTCAAAAATGTAATGCCAGTGAATATATTGACATATATAAGGAATACTGTCAGCATTTGTTAATGCATTTTAAGTCATAAAATATCACATTTCCTTCTTTATTTAAAATGTTTATTTAAGTATTTGGTCATTTTCTCAGGGAAGTGATAAGGAAGGAGTCAAAACTGCATAAATATTAATTCCTTTTTGTATGAAAATCAGCTGTTTAAAAGTTATACAATTGTAGTATAAAGGGTGACTTTCGTAACTTCTACATTGCCTTTTTTAACTTCCTGAAAGGTAGGATTAGTGTGGCAGAATGTATCCTTGTCTGTTCTGAAGCTGTAAAAATGCTCATTATTTTGAAAGTTGGTATTCCTGGTGTGTGGTTGCTTCTACCTTAGGAAATCAGGCCTCTATCTTCACTAGCATCCAGACATAGGAATGGGAACACAGGTGACATTCAAAACTGTTAGTGTGTGATGTTTGCTTGTGTGATGTTTACTTCCTGCTGCTGGGTGGAAGGTGAGGGTGATTATCCACAGTCCTGTTGTGAGCCTCTCACTCCTGCAGCTTGAGCTCCTCTCCCTTTTCTGCAACAAGGCTTATGTTAAAGGGTGCCCTCCCCTCTGTGGGTCCCATGGCAGGTCACCATCCTGCATAATTGGTGACTCTTCAACAAAGCTGCTGGAAAGCTTACAGACACCTGAGGCTGCAGATCATATCAATGTATAAAATACTATGATTTCATAAAAACTGAAGATATGGTCAGTTTTGATCTACTGCAAGAATGCAACTAATAAAAGATGACATCCAGATATACATCATATGGCATTAAAAAGGCTCACCTGGGCCACGTATGTCAGTATAGGTCAAACCCACTCCCATGGGCATCCAGGAAATAGAAGCTTATGTGACTACAGTTTTACGCATGAAATTAGAAGAGAGGAGTGGGACCATAATGCCTTTAAATGGACAGCAGCATCCTGACCCAAAGATGTGTCAGCTTCTTCATCTGGTGCACTTCCAGAGGAATCAAAGAGATTGATCACTGGCTTCCCCAGGGCTTCTAAGAGGGTTCTTCAACTGAAACTAAACCAACAGTCATTGGAATTGTCTCTGTCTCTCGACAGCTCCAGTCCCTGCCCAGCAGTTGGCCATGAATACATTTGATCTGTGTGTGAGTTTAGTGGGCTGTGACTGGGATGCACTTGACAGAGGTGTGGTGCAGTCAGCACCTAGACTGAGTTCCCTGTCTGGTCTGTCAGACAGCTTTGCTGCTGCCTGGGGAGAGGGTGCTAGAAGGCTCCAGAAACCCTGTCTGCTCAAAAAGGCTCACTGAAACAACTGTCATTGTGTTTTATCAAAACTAGATCAACACCAAGAGAATCTCAGCTGCAGGGAAATCAAGAAAGAAATTTTTCCTTCATGCCTTTTTCCAGGCTCGGTTGACTATTTGTCAGCTCAGCCCTAGTCTTTACAATTCTGTGCAGTCACTACCAGAAAGGTATTAACAAACTGAAGTGTCCAGGCAAAAGTAATACAAATTAGCAGAAGAGCTGTAGGGAATAAATTTAGAGAACTCATCAGGCAGAGCTTTGTTGAGTAATGATTGAGAAGCTCAGAGAATTTAAAATATGTGGACCCAATGGATGAATAAAGATAAGTCACAGTCAGGCAAATAAGTAGCCAGGGCTAATGTGATGAAATTGGAAAAGGTGAACATTTCAATTCAATATTGGGGGAAAAAATTTCTCATACTGATGTGATTTAAATGTTAGAATAACCTCCAGAGGTGGAGATCCAGGTTTCATGCCCTAGAAAGTTTGAAGAAGTTAGTAGAAATATTTTTGCAATAGTAAAGGGGTTAATTAAAGACTGTAGAATAGTATTGTATACTTTGTATAGTACATATTAATGCTGTCTGTGTGATACATTAGGTTTTGATGGTGGGGTTTTTTATGGAACAGGTCACAGCTAGTTCATGTTTGCATTTCAGTTACATTTCTAACTGAACTTTACCTGTAGTATGCACTATGTTGTTTTAGTTTAAATGCAAACTGTGTTAGAAAAAAACACCAAACTTTGTACAGCCTGAGTTACCAGGCTATCACACTGATATGGCACATGTATCTGTAGTTATAACAAAAGATGTAAAAGAATTTAATATTTCAAATTACAAATCATTATGATGTGCTTTGGAGAAATGTTTAGCTGCATTGCTCAATTACAGAGATCTCCATTTTTCAATACATTACTGGAAAGACAATATTTGTTATATCCGGTTTGTATGCATTTATCATGTTATTATGTCTTTGTGAAATTCCTCTAGATTTTATATCCCCTTGGATGCTACACATTCATATTTGTGATATTCCTCATTTATTATCAGAATTTTCCAAAACTATTGAGGCAGTTATATTTTTTAAAGACAAGGTATACTGAAGCTTTCATAATACCTTTCTATTAACATCTTCCTATGAATCAAAAGAATGTTTTTTTCTAAGTATGTTCCCTAAATCCTTTTTACCTTTTTTGAAGACTAACAACTGCCTTCTCCAGTCTTTGCTCCCTTAATCACCACAAATTTTCCAACATGGTGGAGAATAATCCCAAAACAACAACAAGCCAGTTACCCAGCATTTTCAGACGCATCCTAACAAGTCCTATGGACTTGCATATGCCCAGCTGACCTAATTAGTAGCTAATTTGTTCCTTCTATACCATGGGTAGTACCTATCGCTGCCATTCTTTGCTCCTGAGCAAAGACCTGAAGGGCCTGGGAGTGAGCAGCAGACTTTGACAGTAAAGGCTGAGGGCTTGAAGACACTGAGTCCTTCACCAGGTTACCCTTTCCTATGTTCTCCATCACTTCGTCACCTACCACATTGGGCAGCAGGTTCACATTCTCCCCAGTCTTCCTTTTGTTGCTCCTGTGGCTGTAGGAACCTCTTCTGCTGCCCTTGATGTCCTTCAGTAATCTCAACCCTAGCTGTTCTTTGGCTTTCCAAATTCTGCCCTGTGGATCTAGGAAATGATTCTCTATTTCTCCTTGTTTGCCTGTCCATGCCTCTGCCTGTCTGACATGCCTATTGTGAGGAGTTTCCTAAGAGCAAAACTGACCCTCAGATCTTCCCTTGTTTGCACAATGTTCTTTAAAACCAGAATAAGGCTTTTCTAGACTAGCAAGGATTTCAGTTTCTGTATTTCTATTCTTTTAGCAGAAATTCCTTTGCAGCAATGCATACATAATTCCACTTTATGGCCTTTGGAAGAATTGTGGGTTTTTTTTTAAATCTCACTTTGACTACTCTCTTTCAATAGCAAGGTATTGTAGGGCTTTGCAGTCCTGCATGCAAGCCTGCATATGGTTTCTATGGTGGACTACAGACAGGTGAACAAAAGTGTTCATCTTTCAGCCTGCTGGCACAAAACGAGAATGAGCTGCTTCCTGTCAAGATGAACTTGAAATAATGAAGGACTTTGAGAGAAGCAGGTTGTGCCAAGTGCAGAATAATGCAGTATGAGTGTGGGAAGAAGGCCTGGATTTGTATGGTTAATTGAAAAGAAGGATTCAGCTACTGATACAGCTTTTTCTGCAATAGAGTTACATTACATCCCAAGTGAGCTAATTAAAGCAAGATAAAAGACCAAAAAAACACAAGCACTAGAAGAAGTGTTTGTGTTTCAAACCAGGGAAGTTTCTGATTAAAACAAAACAAAAAACCCTAAAGATATTAAAAACAAATGAAAAAAACCTTTCAAGTGTAGGAAAATCTGTATATTTGGTTTACACTGTTTTCAGAAATAATTACTCCATGTTTTACTGTGTGCAAATGAAAGCAATAAATACATCTACAGGTTTTCTTGGCCAGACAAAGGTTCCCCTTGTATTTCCAGTAAAAATAATGCAGAAGCAATGAGAAATCAAAGTTAAATATGCTGCTAGATAATTAAATATAATAGCTCAGGTGATGACCTACATTTACAGTTATTTTATTTTGTGCATACAGAAAAAACCAGCCAAGAATATAGAATTTAGCTTTAAAAGATACTACTTATTCAAAATAAACCTGCACCAGCATAAGGAAAGTGCAATATATTCAGTGCACCAGCACTGACAGTGGTGCAGGAGAGGTGCTGCAGCATCTGCAAACTGAGTGGCTCTTCAGGATATAGATGTGTTTCCAGACTGAGTTAAGGGTAAGTCTAAGCTCCTTCAGTAATCACCAGGAAGAGGTATGATGCGAGCTAGCCATGACCACTGTGGGTTGATATCTGACATAGTTTAGAGCATCCTCAAGGCTGCAGAAGATCAGAGGAATGCAAAGACAAAAATCTTGCTTTGATCTAAGTTCACCCCCAAATTATGTTACATATTCTGTCAGTGAATTCAGGAGTAAAATCTACAGTAAAAAAAATAATCTTTAAGGCCTCTGAATTGCATCATGATGTGCTTGATAAGAATACTGAACTTTCAAATTGGTGATGAGGAATCAAATATTATTTTTGTCCAGAGGTAGGCACATTTTCAGGGTCTTTCACAGACATTGAGGTCGATTGTAGGGAAATGATACAGTTGTTTATCCTTTGTGTTCTGTGCATATGAATGTCCTCTCCTAATAAGCACAGAGGGTATGGGAGTTTTAAATTAAAGAATTTTCATTATTTGTATCTACCTGGTGTCAGAGAACCCGAGGCATACACTGGAAACCATTGCCTAGGTGCTGCAGAAGCAGAGAAAAATCCGGAGAAAGCCCTTTCCCTTGGGAATTTATGATTGCATCATGGGATGAAGGACAATAGATGAAAGCAGTCAGTAGGGAAAGCAGCTGAATGTCAAGTAGTGTGCATCACACTATACATCACATTGATGTCACAGTTGTACATCGGAACACAGAGAAAGAGATGAGGGAGGTGTGAAAGAGGTAAAGAGAGGTATTGAAGAGGCAGTGGGCACAAACAGAAACACATGTTACATCTGAATGTCATAAAACACTGTTTTACTGTGAAAGTGACCAAGTGCTGGCCCAAGGAGGTTGTGGAGTATCCATCTTTAGAGATATTAAAAAGCCATCTGGATGGACATGGGCAGCCTGCTCCAGGTGACCCTCCATAAGAAGGGAGTTTAGAGGGAATGGCCTCTGGAGGTCCCTTCCAACTTCAGCTTCCTGAAGTCGGTGACAACACAGTGTGGTTATAAGTAGTTCTTCCTGAGGGCATGTCAGGAGCAACAGGGAGATACAAAGAGATTTTTTGAGAGCTGGTGCTAATCAGAACAGGAAAGGTGAAAGCAAATGGTGAGTTGAGTTATGCAGGTGGGAAGGTTGACCGATGAGTGAGCCCCCAAGGAACCACAGGCACACGCCAGCAGTGGGCTCCGAGAGAGCTACAGATTATTCGGGACAAGGGTATTTATAGGGTCGGGGTACGGAAACTCTGGGATGGATGATAGAAACAGGGAAGGGATTGGATAAGAACACAGTAACCATAACGACCGGATTGCCAATCCAGAACGACTCCGCATCAACCAATCAGAAACCAAGGTTCAGGGAAATGGCGGGAAAACATGAGGGAAGGGCGGGAAAATCGTGAGGGGAAGAAGGGACAAAATGGAGGATCGTGAGGGAAAAACGACAAGAACAACCGCCATGATGGCACAACAGCAATGACCATGGAGAGTGTTTAAAACTAGCAAAACCAGCATCACACAGTCCCCTCAGAGTCCGTGTAACGTACATCCCAACACGTAAAGTCCATTACCACTCTGGGCAGTGGTAAATCTTAGTCCTTTTAAGCCAGTCCGACACTACATTCCTCTTGGGAATGCAGTAAACTCCGCAGCTTTTTCAGGCTCCACTGGGTCCTCCTCGTAGGTCCACCTCGAGAAATGCTGCTTCCAAGCTTGATACCCTTCATCACTCCAAACAGGAAGGTAAAGCCAGTATGGGAAAATAAGGGAGGAAGGGAGAAGAGATGGGTGCTGTGATGAATAAAAGGGTGCTGGTAAATTAGCCAAAAGTGGCAGAATGATTGTTTAAAAGGTAGGCAAATACAGTGAGGATTTTGAATGGCTCTTGCAGCTGAGAGTGCAGTGTCTTCACACTGAGGAGGTGGAAGGTCCCGTCACTGGGAAGACCTGGGAGTGGTGTAGCTCACAGCTGCTTTCTTGCTCAGTTTAGTAAGAAATATGTTACATTTATTTAACCACATGGATAAATGGAGTTATTTCATCACTTAAAGCTCCAGTAGGGGAGTTAATTCTCAACTAGAAAAATTTAAACTACAGATTCTGGTGTGGAACAGTATTATTGTCAGCATTTTTAACACATTCTGTTACAGAGAATTATATTCAGTCTGGTTCATATTAACTCCAAAAGGATTTATCTAAACCAAGCTAGTTTACCTATTTTCTACTACAGTAGGCTGCATAAGCTGCTTACTATCACAAAATATCCCATTAAGAGTCTTCTATGATAAAGCTATGAAAGGTTTTTGCACAAAGAAAAGGAGGAAGGTGCAGGTCTTTCCTCCTCTCTGTGCAAGGCCTGTTAAGACTCTACAGCAGAGGACACGGGCTATGGAGCAGATCCCACACTACCACCTTTTAGAGGAACACTTCACTTCCCACAGATAGAGGGTGCCAAGGGAAGGAGTATACTCCTCACCAAGCTGACACTTGGGATATGTCAGACAGAAGTTTGCTTTTTCTGTTAGACCTAACCAAAAGCCGCTGGCTGTTGTAACTTCATAATTGAGAGTCCTTTGAGAAAAATTCTGTCTAACCTCCCTGTGGAGATTTTGGTTGCAGGTACTTGTGTTGGTAATCCCCAGCACACATTTTGTTGTCATATTTTTCCCAGCTGTATTCGGATACCAGTCTGCTGAGCATAAAAACTCAGCAGCTAAAAGAAATAGAAATGAAATCTCCTAGAGGCTACTGAAACTGTTATCTTTGGAAAGCCTCTGCTTCTCTGTCTGACAGGATAAAAATCTCTTGATCAATGAAAATTCAAATTAAAACTCTGACTTATTCAGCTATAAAATCTATGAAAGGAGATAAACTATGAAGATGTGCATGCTTATATGCTCAGTGGCAAAATGTAGCTGGAAAGAGAAAGTAAGGAAATCAAAGTGATAGAAATGAAGGAGCTGCCCCTATAACACTATTAAACACTTTCCCTTCATAATCTCAAGTGGCAGTGCCTTTACAACATCAGCCCCCAGCCTTTTCTGCCCCATTGCAACCCCCACGTTGAGGGGTTACTGTCAATGTCAGGGTGCGTTCTTCTAGCTAAAGAAAGAAACTGGGGATGAAGACAGTATTATTGGTTGATTAGGGTAAAGCAAAATTCTGTTTTGCCACCCATAGGAGGGGTGATGCTTTTGCCTTTTCCTTACTGGTATTGTCCCAAAGGGAGCACAGTCAACAGGAGTCACAGAAACCCTTTTGCCTCACCTTTAGTGAAAGCTCAGAGAAGTAAGGAGAAAGATGTTTTTAGGGACTGTGAGGTGAAAAGTTGGTATTGTCTTCTTTGTTGAGGCTTATGTTGAATAAGCTGTAGCAGAGCCTGCATCTGTGACCTTCTGGGCTTTAAACAGTCTCTACCTAAATTCTGTATGCTTTTTTGTTTTTATAAGTTATGAGTAATTTGCTGCATCCTAAACTATTTTTGACTCTTGATACTGATGATTTATATCAGTGAGAGTCACATGGGGGGAGAAAAGAAAGTCATTCCAAGCACAAGGTTAAAGGATAATATCTTAGGAAAACTCTGCTGAACGTTTTGTGAGCTCGTCATGGTATGTATATAGAGTGTGTGTTTGAGTGCTTACCTTAATGGAACATGGTGTGTACAGAGCCTAATTTTTATGTGTCACTTCAAATGGTGGACACAGCTAGAATGAACTCAAGAGACCCTTTTTTGAAGTGGGGCAGTCCAATTACATAAACAAGATTCAGAAAGAAACTTGCATTACATACCATATTTTTTGAGATGGGTTTTTTTCCCCTCATAAATGCATTGTTCTTACAGAATGCTGCTAATGTATATAAAAACGGGGTGGGGAGAGAGGGGTTGTTTTGTTGTTTTAGTTACAGGTTGCAGTTTCCCCTGTTTTCAGCACTGCCATAACTTTTCAACTTGTCAGTATAATCTATATTTGCCAAAAAGAGTTGGGCAAAGCATAGTGATACATTTTTTAGTAGTCTTCATGCAGCTGAACTCCAATTTCCAAAATAATTACTTTGCTGCTTTATCTCATTCTTTCCACTCCTCATTCTGAAGGTGCTCAGTAATACACTGGTTTGTGGGATAGCATTTACTTTCAGAAGTGCCATTCCAAATAAGTATAAAGACTATAGAAAGTAAAACAAACCAGCTACTTTCAATGATTTCTCTGTATTTTTTTATTCTTCACAGCACCTCTACTTCATCAACTGCAAAAGTTTGCATGATATGTGTTATGAAGACACAAAACATTCAGATAAAAATAATTATTTAGTTCCATTCTTTCATTCTGTACATTTTCATAGTGTCAATGAGTCAGAAACTCAGCAGGAGCAGTAGCATGTGACTGAGAGGTTATTCACACTATGTAACATTAAGTGTTTAGCTTAATGGTCCTAATAATCCCCTAGCGGCATTCAATTCTCTTTATTCTCTTTATTGAGAATTTCAGTTCTTAACTTTGTATGCACTAAATTACAGTGCATGTGCTGAAGAAGTTACGTAGATGAGGTGAACACTCCTGTACAGTTAAAGACCTGTTTAAGATCCCAGAAGAGGCCCTTGGCAGAACAGGAACTGTATTCCAGGGCTGATGATGAAACAGAGGACAGTAAAATGCATGTGGTTTAGTCTACTGGGTACAGATACAGAGATGAGCTACCATTTTTATCTATAGCCCTGATGAGGATAAATTCAAAGGAAGTCAGCTCTAAAATGCCTAGGATTGCAAAAGAAGCCTGAACAGGTAGGGGTCAGGTTCCAGGTTTACTCATATCAGTAAACCTGATATTACTCAGTGCCAACCTCTTTGACACGTACAGTGGCTATCTACTATCTGACAGACAAATTGCCACAGTCTGCTCATCTTGTCTGGCACAGACAAAGGGTCATCTTCAAGATCACAGGCTCACAGAATTTTTTAGATTGGAAGGAGCTTTTTCAGGTCATCTAGTGACTAGCTCTGTGAATGAAGAGAGGGCAGCAAATGTTTCCCTACCCAGGTTTTAATAACACTGTTTCCGACAACACTCAAATAGACAAGCCAGCAACATATGGATTAGATAATTGAACAGTATGATGGATCAAAAACTGGCTGAACATCCAGGTCCAGAGGGTTGAGTGGTACAGAATCAAGTACTGGTGGTGTGTACCCCAGGTGTTGATACTGGGGCCAGTGCTGTTCCTCAGACATCTTCATTAATGATCCAGAAAATGGGACAGTGTACACTCAGCAAGTTTGCAGATTATACAAAATTGGGAGAGACTGATATAGCAGATGGTTGCACTGCCATTCAGATGGACCTGGACAGGCTGTAGGGTTAGGCTGAGAGGAAACTCATAATTTCAGCAAAAGGAAATGCACCTGGGGAAGAATAACACAATGCACAAGTACATTATCCCCAGGCAGAGCTTCAGGGATTGCAACTGCAGTCTCACAAAAAGGTCACCTCACCTTCCCAGCCTCTCTTTCCAAAATGTATCCAGCTATTGCAGAAATTTAGTTCCGTGAGTTATTGCATTGTGTCTCCATTCATTCACTGTCTGTAAGTGCATCTAGATTTCCAATTGTTCTTGGTGGTTCCCCATGCTGCATCCATTATTGTCTAAGTATTTCAGGGAGATACATTTGTGCATTCGTTCACTAGAAGTCTCCAGAGTTTTCCCCACAAGATTGTTTCATAGGCACTTCCTTCTTTATGGGCCTATGCTTGAAGTGATTCCACTTCAGCATAGTTTTTGTTGATTGCTTTGTCCCTTCTCTTCCCGTCTCTCCTGCCTCTTAGCGTGCCTGTTCCATCCACAGCTTGCTCACTTGCTTTTTGAAGAATCTCCACCTCTCCTGTAATTCTTAGTTTAAAGCTCTCAGTTCAACTGTCCTTGTCACACATGGTATGTTTCTGGTTGTGCGCTCTGGCTGCAAGAGCCTCTTCCCTCATTATGCAACATTACGTTCTTACTAAGAAATGGATTCCAGCCTTCTGCGGCCATAAGTTTATCAAGACCTATCTTGCTATCATAGAGTATCTTGTCCTTATTTCATATGAAAATATTACTCTAAAACATCACTTCTGTTTAACATAGAAAATTATCTCTAATTTCTGCATTTTGTTCCATAGAAGTCAACACCATTCACTTTTACATCAGTACTGGATGTCCTTTACATGACTCTTTGCTTTGGTAGCAAATCAAAAGTCTAAACTCTATGCATTTCTGATATAACCTGAGCTAGGAACGATATCCAGCATAGTTCCCATGTGGGACTGGAAGATATTACATATGACCAGTAAGTATTGCACTTTTCTGTAATAGTTTCTAGAGGCTACATAGGATAGCCTATGATGTCTGAAGTGGCATTAAAAATTATTTTTAATTACCATGTCATTTTTCATTTCATTCTTACATCACCCCGTGCAAATGTGGCATCTTTGTGTTACACCTCATTGTTGTTCTGCTACACTGAATGAACCACTTTGGTTTAGTCACTTCTTTCACACGGGTCCACATAAAACTCACAGTGAAGAGGGATCAGGTTACCACGCCTCATCTTCAACGTGTGTTTTAAAGCCCTGCATAGTTTTTAGGCAGAATAACAGGCCACTGTGTTCTTGAATATTGTTCCCTCTTTCCTAAATACTGATATTTTATTTGCTCATCTTCAAACATAAAATTTGATAGATACATTTTAGTAGCCTCACTACTATTCCAGGAGGTCATATACTGGTTTTCTGCAATGAAGGTTACCTGTTGTCCCTGCTTTGAGAACACGGAACTTTTATTTGCCATTCCACTTTTCCCCCCACATTCTGCAATATATAATTACAACTATGTTAGTTCCTTTTCAATCATGGAAAAGAGCTGTAAAGAATAATAAAGAAAAGAATGAAGTGAATTTCAATAGCAGAAGTGGATTAAGAATCAATTAATCAATTTGTTCCCTGTGTTCTTTTCCTGCAAACTCCCCCAAAGCTTCATGCTAAATCTTCTCTTTTCTCTGTTTAGCCCATGATGGCTGAAACTGAAAAGGAAAAAAAAAAGGAAAGGAAATGAGGTTTTCAGACCTCTGAAATACATGCCGAAAAACTCAGGGGAGCAAATTTAGAATGTCTTGCTGCTCAGACATGAGTGTTTTCTTATCAGAGTTATCTTCTTTTCTGCTGCTACCATTTTTGCTTTGGCATTTTTCAAGGAGTGTCTGCAAAGGTAGATATTTCAAGCAGTAGGAGTCCAAAAATAAATGTCCTAACCATAATCATTCCAGGTATAACTAAATCTTGTTTATGTATTTGATTACCCCTGGCTGGCTCACCTTCTGGCAAGGAAAATTTGTCATTTCGGTAGGGGGGAGAGGGAGAATGTTTTAAAATAACTTCCTAAATAATAACACAAACCAGAGTTAATAATTAGTTTTACCTATCAGGTGTCTGAATATTTATGACAATTTATGTATTTTTCATTTGTAATCAGTCACTTGAGGAAATGAATATACGAGTTCTTCATACAATGCTATTTTTTTTCTTGTTTTACTTGATATGAACAGACTAAAATTAAATGGAATGATAGAAAGGAGAGCTGGCTAAGTCTTGTCAGGTCATTGAGGTTGTCTGCCTGCCAACGAAGCTATGTTGCCTGAGGTATCTGCAGGTGCTTTGTTTCAGTCTAATTTTAAATGACTCATACAGTGAAGCTCCTTGCACCACCTCCCCTGGGAGACAGTTCTGTGATCTGACATCCTAATGGGGAGAAAATGCTTCCAGATCCTTGGCTGGAGATTTCATTTTGCACAGCATCAGTCCACTGTTCCTATTTGTATCCACTGAGGCCATTCAAAATCTTTTTTTTCTTACTCTGGGTTTGACCCTCCTAAGAGAGGTAATGATCATGTTCCTCCCTAATTTCTCCCACACAGACTTGTAATTAGTTCAGTCTAACTATTGCTAAACTATTCATAAATACTTTCTAAGTATTCCTAGAATCATTGCATATACTCTGATGCTATTCTTTCATTATATGCTTTCTTTTTACCACTTGTTTTTTGGCACTGAAATGTTTCGAATTCTGGATCTAAGGTGTAAGTTATCAACCTGTCACTTCACTGCAACTCCTCCAGTCAGTGCTCACTGTCATTTCTCCACCATCTTCACTAAGAGAAGAGAGCTCTAAGACTCTCCTCACCAGCACGTGGATGGGTTTGGTGTATGTAACCTGGGACCTCATCACAGAGCATTGTAGGAAGGGAGAAGAGGAATCAAGCTGAAAAAGAAATTAAGAGACTGAAAGAAATTAGTATTTACAGATTGAATTAGAGGGAGTAAAGTGGTATTAAGATTAAATATCCTTTGATAGCAATGGGAAATTGCAGGATGTTTTTTCTGGAAGAAATTAAACTTTGAGGTACCACAAATTCATGCCGGGGGAGGCCAAAGTGAATCTAGATTATTCTTATTACAGCAGAAAGTAATACTTTTTTAAAAGCTATCCCATCTATGGCTTAGTTCACACTAGAATCAGTTTAGAAAAGTCACGTGTTCAGTGGCACAGAGGAAGATCAAATTAATGGTACTTGGGTCCCCATAGCCTCTACACCCAGGCTTGCTCCTCAGAGGAGTGCGGTTTTGCAGCAAGACTTCCAGTCGTCCCCTTCAAGAAGGCTGGAAAAAGAACTCCCTGCCTGTAGAGGCATCCTGGAAGCTTCATTCTCCACATGACCATGTCCAGTGAGGCTTGGGTACCAGCTATCATTGCTTATTAATAACGTCCCTTTATGCCAGCAATTTTCCCCTGATACATTGTATTTGCAAGTCAGATCAAGTACAGAATATGTCCTTTCTCTCTTAGCTAGAATTAGTTCATTTTGTCCTTCATTGATGCAATCTTCTTCCTGCACACCTTCACTGATTTCTGGCTCCTTCTTAGACACGTTATTGTTCTTCTTTTCATGGCAGCAAATATAGGTCATTCCTGGAGCAGCTTTCCTATCCTTTTATTAGTCCCTCCAGGATGATGCTTGCTGGTGCAAAGTACCCCTTTGCAACTTTTAAGCTTCCCCAGCCTTATTCCAAGTAAATGTTTTCAGTCGTGCCTTGGGAAGAACCATAAGGATAAAGAACTTAGATCCCCAAAGAACTTACTTCTCAGCAGTTAGTGGTTTTGCTTTTGTGGAAACCATTTCTTAATAAATGCAATCAATAGTTCATCATAATCTTCACCAAATATTCCAGTGTTCACCAGGTCATTAGTTATTTCATACTTTTTAACAAGATATATATTTATCTCTTGCTTTTATTATTATTTGTAGGTTTTAGACTGCAGTTTTCTGTCTGTTCTGGTACCTGTGTGGTATACTGTGCAATGATATCTTTGTCCCTAGAAAACTTATGAGTTTTTTTGAAGATCTGTGTTTAAGATATATTTTTACACAACAGATAGATTCCTGAATGGTCCCACATGAACCATGAGTAAATAACTGAAACTGAGTATCTTTCACCTATAACTGGAGAGCAAGGATTGCAACTGCAATGAACTAGATAGCAATAAGTTCAGTAAAACAGAAATCAATGAGGCTGAGATAATATTGCTTTTGAAGCACAGCAATAAATGAGATTTTAAACATATGTGTGAAAAGGGAATTATACTTGAGTAAACCAAACTTACCTTGTAGGAGAACATGTTTGTTTTTCTCCCCCAAACAACATAATTTTTTTAAACAGCTAAAATGACATCAGTAAGATTAAAGGCAAACAAGGCAGTAAAGAAAAGAAAGATACAGAAGAGAAATGTATACACATAACCTAAAAGGTTCAAAAACATCTACTGAGGACTTTCAGTATTAGAAGAAAATCTTATAAAAAGGACAAGAGGAAAAATAGGTTATCTGAAAGACAGAAAATACTTAATTCTTTGGAAATGTCAGGAGTTTGTTTAAAACTTTGGTTGAACATGAGGTAAAAATTTCCTATCATTAATCATAGTTATTATGTAAGTTAATATTAATTAATTTATACAGTAAAAGCATTGAGGTTTGAATAGTGTTAATTGAACTAGAGATTTCTTACACTAAGACATATTTGCTGATATATTCAAATCAGAAAAACATTCTTGAAATGTGCCTTATGTTAGCAAGTGAGGTTTTATAAGGACAGAACTCCCACTGGTTCCATGAATAAGATAAATTATCCCAACAAAAGGAGCTCTTTGGTAGTATAAATATGTCCAGTCTGGGGCTTTTGTCAATGCCGTCATGTTAGTTGAGAAGGCTGTGAGGGATATTTTTTCACACTCCCAATCAAGTTACTGTGACAAAAATCCTGATTAGTCCTCAGTCATTTCAGAATTAAGGAAAGGAAAATTAGAAATCTGGGTGATCTTCCTCTGTCTGTTCTAAGGAGAGTATAGAGGAATCTGTGATGTTTCAGATATTTCAGAATAATATTTCTTAAATATTATATCCTATAAAGTACAGCGTCTAAAGCTAGAATAATAGTGTATTGCCTCTCATAATTTCATCATCACCAGTTTCAATAATCTGGTTAAAGTTCTGGCCAATTAACTAATTGTGTGTACCATATTTAAAGAACCGAAGGCCTTTTATTAGACAACATATCTTATAAATCTGTAAAGGAAATTAATTTGTGATAGGGAACACAACCGGATCACTGAGCAGGAAAGTGAAATTTGGTTGTCAGGAGATTCAAAGTAGTCTCATTCAGGTGATTCATATCCATAGTTTCATGTTTGAGTCGTGAGGTGCAATTTCATCACCAGTAAAATAATGCTTCCCAGTCACATCTCATACTGGAGCAGCTACAGTCAGTAATGGAAACTGTCTTTCTCTAGTTGTCTTATAACTGGTCCAAAGTTGTCACACATCATTGAGCCTATATATTCTATTAAAGTGAAAATAATCATGGGGTAATTCTAAATTTTTCTGTATGTGTTTAAAGTATTAGTTCCGAAAGCAATACTTACATTTTCACAGTGCCCTGTGTTAAAGATGCACATTCAAAAAATGAATAGATTGAGTGTTTGAAAAGCAGGTCATGCGGCATATACCTGGTGAACATATAATAACACTATAAAAGTAGAATTTTGAACGTATAAGATAACTTACAGTTTTAAGAAATGTGCCTGAATGCAGTCAACATGAAATAAAGTAAAAAATACATGACTAGAAGCATCTTATTGCCAGTAGGAAATGGCTATCATAAGGCTAAGAAAGTAGCTAAACATGAAAATTATTTACCAGATAGATTTAAAAGTTTGGAGGTTGGATATTATTGGCCTTCGTTTTCTTATTTTAAAGTCACTTACAAGATCACTATTCTATCCAAACGTAAAGTTATGATGCACTCCTCCAAACCTGTTAATGAACCTGGAAAAGCTGAAATCTAAAGGTGTTAATTTGTGCTCCATTATCAGTTAAAATTATGTTTTCACTGATAGTTATCAAAAATTATCTTGATGCATGCTATTTAGTGTGTGGGTTTGTAATAACTGGTGTTAAGAAATGAAAATGCAGTAAATAATATGACATCTCTTTCAGTAGTTATTACTTTGGTAATTGAAATATCCCTTCACTCTAGTACGCTACTTGTTTGTACCCTCACTTTTCTAATTCTCTTACAGCTTGTTCTGTTTTGACTATTTGAATCTCAGCAGACAGATTAACAATCAATGTGAATATTTGTTGCAATGTTCCCATAAACATGCTGTTTCATGATTGTTCTCCATTTAGATTTTTTGTGTCGTTATTTCTGTAGTAACCCCAAATGTGTGAACTCTGTTCAAACCAAATCACTAATCATAGCTCAGATTTTTGGTAATCCTTGAAATGAATTATTCACGAACTAGTTACCCATACACAGAGCTCAAGCAGTAAGAATGAGTAAATTTGAGAAACTGTAAAATTAAAGGAAAGGCACATCTTTATAATCATGTTCTTCGGCTTCTTTTACTTCCCATGAGTGTGGACTATTAGTATAGTGAGCAAAAAACTCTTTCCACAAGTGCTTAGGAAAAAATATCAACTGTCTATGGAAAATACTTAATAGGGCTCATAAATTTTCTCCTATACTTTCATATCTTCAGAGTTTTTTATTATTACGGGGGCTGTAAAAACTCAGGATCCTGTATTGGGAGTCACACCTCTGGTGTTAAGCAGTTTCATTATCAATTATCTCAGCCTTAACTAAAGTAATGATATCATTTCTGAAGATTTGTTTAACTTTTGAATCCAGTCACTTTAGGTTAAAAATTTAGATTAAGATGATTAAAAACACTTGTGGCAAAAATCATGCCGAGGTGAGTTAGAAGATGTTTGAAGTGAGTTGAATTTAGGAAAAAAAACCTGACAAAGGAGTAAGCTGTAAGCTGTGTGGATAAAGTAGATTTAGAATTTTACCTGATTGCTCAGAGTATTTATGTATTTATTCAATTTAATTTTTAATCGAGCCCAAAGAGACCAGCATAATGAATAGATTAAGTGATTTATACACGTACAATGAAAAAGTGATTGCAAAACACGCTCTCAAATATTTGAAATGTGTAAATGTCAGCAGAGAAGAAGGTTATTTAGGATGTTGTGAGTAGTATTAGTAAAATAGCCAGATTAAAATTAAAAGAAAGGATCTCATCTAATTCTCAGGGTTCATTTCTGACAGCAAAATCCTTTGGGGTATAGAATGTTTCTGAAAAGAAGCAGAAAAAAAGTTCTAATTGAAGAAATGAAAAGTAAGCTAAAGCACAGACTGACAAACTAATTTTGGGAAATTATTATCCTAAGTGTCCCTGGAATCCAGCTTTACGAACAAAATAAATCTTTCCCATCTGTACTTCTGATCAAAAATGCTAATTTTTATGTGTTTATTTTACAAGACTCCTCTTAGTGTCACATGGTGAATAAGTGTTTATTTACATTTTTACAAGATTTTAGAAGCTTTTGATTAGTGCTATGAATTAAAACCCCTTTTTTAATCTAAAATGAAAATTCACAGCAGAAACTAACATCTGGCTACAAATAAGATACATTTTCTTTTCACAGGCACGAACCTGCCCCCGTGCCTCTTGTTGTATGTTAACTACAATTTGTTCTCTATTAATTAAAGATTTCAGGAGTACTTCACATTTAGGTTTTCTTTTGATATTTAGTGTGGAGGTTTTGAGGGATATTGGATGGGGATAAAAACATCAAAGGCTCTGAATACCTACCAGACATCCAAGATCACCTACACCATTTCAACTATTGTCAGTAGAGGATATATATAGGGAGACTGTAGTTTCTAGTTATCTCCACTGGGGATGGTAAAAAAAGCTATTGTTCCTAAAAGATTTTGTAATGCTGACATAAATGGTGGAAGTCAATTCAGCACTAAGACGCTTGTATCTAGGAGTCTGATGGTCCCACTGCTATCAGCAAATGAGATCCAGTTAATTAGCCAAGGGGAGCCTGGAGGGGGATTCAGCTGATCAGCCACTAGATGTCAACTTCAGGCTGGCCCAAATCCTTCCCTCCACTCCGCAGTGTCAGGCCAGGGGATTTCAGCTGCTTAAATGAAGTTCTTTACTATCACTTGGGAAAACATAGACTGCCTTTGACTGGGAGTAGGATGGTAATACAGAAGCAGCTCTGTAAAGAGAACTACTCGCATGCTGTGGTCCCAGTTCTGCACTTTGAACATCCTGTGGATTAGGCTCTATCCCAGTCTTACAGACAGCCCACACTTTGGGGGCAGAGGACATCATCTGTGTTAGTTTCACCAGGAGGACAGTTTGGGTGCTCTGAGGTGGCTTCACATGCAGGGTAAATACAGCAATGCATGGTAAAGAGGAGCAGTGAGGGATTGCATTATGCATGCACTTCTGATCCAAACTTCGATGCAAATATATATGCAGACCTTGTGTATCTCACTGGACTTTCCGCTGCTATTCCAGAAAGCCACAAGTCTCCCATGGGTCCTGTTTCAATCTTCCAGTCCTGTGTGAATGCCTCAGGTATCTTAACTCCAAAGCTGGAGAGGGCACTTGGGCTTAGTCAGCTGGACTGTATTTCTGATCCCCACTGTATATCCTGGGAGTCTGTACACTAAAGGTAGACACTTAAGTTCAGAATTTGTTACTGGTTGCCCAATCCTATGCAGCGAAATAGATTGGAGTCTCAAAATTCAGTGTCAGCCTCTGCTAATGTTAACAATGAACTTTCTATTGCAGCAACTGAACCTTTTTTTTCCCCATTTCTGGCATTGCCAATTGTTTCTAGGTTCACTTCATGCTCTAGTTTCACATATTCCATTTTTCATTTATATTCATGTTTGAGTAATGTAATATTTATACATTTGATCTTGGCATCCAGTGAATGCTAACCATAGTTAGATGTTCTCTCAGTCCCAGAAGAACCAGGAAAAATTTTGTAAATTACACATTTCTTATCACATAAAATCTCAGACAAGTATTTGGCTGTGTATCAAATGCCTCTAGCTCACAACTGTAGAATTAAACTACGGAAGATTTGGGAGTGCTCTGTTTTCTGCTTATTGTAGACCATGATGATAAGCAAATTGATATAAAAGTAGCTGTGAAGACCACATCCACCATTGGCATCCTACTATGGTCCATGTTCCCACAGTAATATGTGGAAGAAAAAGTCATATACTTACATCAGAGATGTAAATAACTATACAGGATAAGCCATCTTACAAATGGTGGCACTAATCTGTAACAGTAAATGCTGAAATGATGGTGTGAATGCTAAATTACAAAAGCAGACTGGTAACAACTCCTTCCAAACAATTAGTTTGGTTTTCTTTTGTTTCCCTTAGATTTACCACAGCATTTGTAGCCATGGGAAAATAAATCTGCAGACAGAATGACTGTTGCAGGATGAGCTGAAGTGTTAAAAGAAACCCAAAATAGTCAAAACTGCACTATGGTCTAGTTGACATGGTGCTGGTCAGTCAGTCATAGGTTGGACTTGATGATCTCAGAGGTCTTTTCCAACCTAATTGATTCTGTGGTTGGTAACAGGTCTAGGGAGAATTCAACTGAGGGCTAACCAGTCATAAATTGATTCCAGTCTTCAGTTCATTGGATCCAAAGGGCCACTCCATTCTGTGGCCTGTTAATTAACTGCTGTATTTTTCCCCATCACTTGACAGTTCTGAGGGTATAACTCATACTTCTCTTAATCTCCTGTATATTGTAGTTATCAAATCAAACTGCTGGTGAAAAGGAAGTGTGAGAATATTTTGCACACAGCCTGACACACTCATTAAATGACTCACTGAAAACAATATGAATTACTCCAAATGCTGGTGAATCTGAGTCAGCTGATGCACTAGTTTATAAATAGCGCAAATACCTTTGCTGGCTTTCATGCTGTCTCAAATTATTATAGTTCATTAAGATCAGATGCATATTGCTTTTCTCTGCTATTTGGATTATTCAAGCCATTAAAAAGACACAGGAGTGAGAGAGAAAATCATGAGAGCTTTTGTGTCGATATTGTTGCCAGGGAAACCACTTTTTATTTTAGTACATGGGACACTAGTGTCACTTTGAGTCAGAGCTGCAGAAAGACAGTTTCAGAGGAAGGTCTCAGGGATTCAGAAGCATCCAAAATGACCTGAGAGTTTGGGGGTTTTTAGAAATCTGAATAGAATTTTGAAGGGAATGTTAAAGATGAGAGACAGGAGAGACTTCTGGGTCTCTCCAGACATGTCTTAGATAATCTCACATAGCTTCTTCTGTACATGCATCACCATTTAAGCAGAATGGAGACTACCTGGCTGGAATGACAAGGAATACTTCACTCTCTCCAGAACTGTCCTCCTCTGCTCACAGCTATCTGTATAAATTCACTTGTACCCTCACATGCCTGGAAGGCTTTCCTGACTTAATCTAAATAGTCTTTAACAATTCTGTCATTTAAAGACCTTTATAGGCCACATTTCTTTTAAGAAAACCTTTATATGTAGTTTGTAAAGCACAGTAATAATTAATTTAGAAATTAAAACTAGAACAAATGCAAATCCAGTCTAAAGCTATGAAGTCTATATATAACACATGAGAAATTTCACCACTGGATTGCTTTATGTCATTTAAAGCTCATTTGACATTCTCATTTTGATCATTTGATTCTTGAGCATTAAACTGTAAGTAAAAAGAACTTGAAGCCGCACCAGTAAAATCACTTCAAAAGTAATATTTTTTCTTCATTCCTTAAGGGGAGGAAGCATTGACAGCAAAGAACCACTGCAACAATGAAGTTGCAACATCCCTGCACCTCTCACACCTCTCACCATGAGGAATTGGAGGATTCAGATGGTGGCTGGATAAATAATGTATAAAGTGCTCTTTTCAAGTTACAGTATTTGTTAGATTCTAATTTCTTTTTTTCTCAACAGAATTTATCTTAACTATATGCATTTTTTTGAGGGGACTGGGTTTTGAATAACTATTAATTAGATTGATTTTATACCTTAATTATATTTAAAATAGGCACAGGAAAACTAAATAACTGCAGTGCAAGAAAAAATACCTCTGTACTGGTAGAGGCTGAACTAGATAATACTCTGGTGGTTTTTTCTGTCTTGCTTTTGTGATGTTCTAGTCATTAAAGCACCTGGAAGATGAATGATTGTACTGAATAAATAATAAGTTTTGAGCGATTCTTTGAAACACTAAAAAGCAAAAAACTTTTTAGAGCAAGTGGGGATTGCAATTATTCTCAAATAAAACCATATAGGTTCCTAACATCAAAGCTTGCTGTCTTCACATTGGTTTTATCTCCTTCCTAAATGTCTTCCCTCTGTTGCCCACTCAGTGAGAAGGGGAAGCCAGTTTTTCCTGGATGAGTATCAGAATCAGGTTTCAGCCTGAGACAATTTTACACATTCAGAATTTTTTCAGTCGTTTTGTGAAAACTGTAGTTTTTCAGCTACATTTATTGATGCGTCATTGACACAGAGTGTTTTAAGCATAATCTAGGAAGGTGCCTTCCTTAGTAAGTCACATTAAAGAGATACAAATTGTGTAGATAGAAATCAGTGTAGCTTGCAGCAGTTCAAGAGGATTAAAAGTCCAATTCCAATCTTTCTTTCACCACAGCACGTACTATAGCTATAACCAAATGTCTGTTATGACCTGGATAGGTGTAAAACTAGATGAGTGGAAACTGGATATAATTTATTGTGTAATTTATGAATATATACTTTTTTAAAAATATTTTTATTGAAGAGTTTATTTAAATAAATCACATATGATAAATAGCTAATTGGTTTGGTAGCCTAACTAGGAGTCAAAGTATCTAGGGACTTTCTGTAATGTGGAATGTCGATAAAAGTCTTGATAAGGACATACCTCTTGTGTGAGCATTTGAAAATAAGATTGTTAAAGTGAGTGTGAAGAATTATATTTACCTCAGTTAAAATTCAGATTAGTTGAAATTTGACTTTGTGCTTGTTTGGCCAAGGTTACCAGTGTTTCAGTGGTCTATGATGCATTTACTGTATTGTATTTCATTTATTTTCCAGTTACAAAGCTGTATATAATTTCATGTGTCATTTTTGCTCCAGCAGTTTGTTATGCAGTTGCTGTCAATAACAGGATGAAATCTATACTTTTATACATATACACATTTAATTGTTTTCTAAGGTTTTGATACAGATCTTCCTGTTATGTAAACTTGTGTACATCCAGCTCTTTTGAAGGTTTCTCAGTCTAGGAAGCAAAATATTTCAAAAAAGTATTTGTCTGTCTGTGTTAGCCTGTCACTGTTAAGCTTAATTGATTTTATTCTCACAGTTCCTTCTGTGTAACCACCCCACAGACATTTCTCATGCATCAGTAGGTTAAAAAATGTTTATAAAAATCGTGTTTTTCTGATAGGCAAACACCATAACTTTCAGTGCTTTTAGTATGGTTATACACTGCACAGTCTTAGAAACCAAAATCCAAACATCTGTAAACAGATATTTTACTGAGGGGAGGGCTGGTTGCTTAATGACAGGTGACAGATTCCAAAAATACCTGCATTAGAAGAGCTAAGTAAATGATAGCAAATTATAGACTTGAAGATTTTATGAACCAATGACCAGTCTGGGGCACATTTATGCAGGTCATGATTTTTTTTTTTCTCAGAATTGGATGTAGTTAAAGAGCATAGCAAACCACATTAAATGAGTGCAAGTACCTGCTCTGGTGTTAGGGCAACGAGGTAAGGTGGCTGTAGGCTGGTAGGACCTGGCAGGTTACATTGTCTTTGTGTATGAAGCTGCTTGGAGCTCTCCTGGCTGTCTCTGTCCAGTTGTGGTGCATACAGTTCAAACAGGAAGATGACAAGCTGGAGAGGAGTTCATAAGAAATATTAAAGGACTGGAAAACACAATTTATGTGGGATACTCAGACCTGAGTCTGTTTGGTTTAGCACAGTGAAGGTGAAGGGGTGACTTTGTCCCATTTTGCAAGTATTTCTGCAGTGTTTGTAGAAATAGATACCAGGTAATAGATAGTTCTTCAGTCTCATAGCCAAAGTATAACACAATCCCCTGGCCGTAACTTGAACCTGTTCAGATTCAGACATAAAGCACATGTTTTTAGCAATGGAGTCAAATAATGAGACTCAGGGTTACTGTGTATTAAATTTTTAATACTAAGATTGGATTTTTTCCTAAAAGACAGGCAACAATTCAAATGGCAAATAATTTAGGACAGATGTTTCCTTAAAGGTACCATAATCTGTTACGGTCTGAGAACCTGGATTTGATCCCCTCTTACCAATTAATAAGATTTCTACAGGGAGGGGGAAACATGGCTTGTTTTGGGTCACACTAGCTCCTGCAGAACACTGCTACAAACCCTCATTCTGTTGGTAGATTCCCAGCAGCGGCAAATGCCAACAGGCTGGACAAGGTCAGAGTTGGAGTCATCCCAAGGCAGGAGTCCTTTTTCTGAGTGCCATGATCTAGTAAAGGACTGAAGTTGGACCAAGGGTTGGACTTGATGATCTCAGAGGCCTTTTCCAACCCAATCAATTCTATGATTCTACGATTCTCTCCATGCTCAGGTCAGAAGTGGTGACTTGCCTGGTGCAGTGCTGTTGCATAGAATCACAGATGAATCTATTTCAGGCATCCTCTGCATTCACAGCAGATGGGGCCATCTAATAGTTTTGGCATTCCCAGAGTGCCACCAAAGGTGTGACACTGTGGGATTTGGCAGTTCTGCACATGAAGAGCTGCCCCGAGTATGGTTAGGGGACTGTGGGGTTAATGGGCATTGCCAGAAGACACTGTGTGAGGCGCAGGCATGGCCCCCTGCACTGCAGCCAGCTTTTTGGGGCACTGCAGGAGCCTGCACAGGTGCCTTTACACCCGGGTCTGGTGCAGGTGCTCTGCTTGGGCATCACATGGCACATGGGCTGTGTACACGTGAGATTTTTGGCTGCTTAGCAACTGCATAATAGGGCTGTCCCAGAAGAACACACCGTCTGTTTAGTCTGTAAACGTAAAATTTCCATTTAAAATCTGCACAGTACATCCCAAAAAACACTGGAGCACTCTCCACTTTTAGAACGCCAGAGGTGTTTGGCATAGTCAGTGCAGCACCTCCCCAGCCCAGGAGCAGTGCCAGAGGTGTCTGATAGATTGTGTCTGTGCAATGCATTGGTCACTTCATCCAGTGAAATCTCCCTCTGGTTTTTGTCCTGCCCTTCCTGCCCTGTTCCGCTCTTTAGAGAGCACCATGGGCCAGGAAACTGCATAATTTTCAGTCAGCTTAAATAAGTACCAACATATTTGTAACTGAAGATTCACAGTGTATACAGAAAACAACTGTAAGTTGCAAAGCACGCTTTGGCAAAACAGTTCTTTAAAATATGATTCTTAATCTTAAATGTCTTCTTTTATATTATGTTTGCTAAGCAACTGTAATCCAAATTAGACAGAAAAAAATATCAGAATGCAAGTATATTAAATCCTAGGGATAGATTTGCTAAAATAATTCACATTTGACTGCTTTTCAAATCCTTCAAAAAATTATTTTCAGTTCAACAATTTTTACTTAAATTAAAATGTAATCAGCTAAATTACCTTCTACCTGTACTCAGAGTAAATAGTTCTGCATGTTAACTTTTCCATTTCATCTCATGAAATGGTATGCCTGGAGAGAGAAGAAAGAGGAAAATAACACATGGTTAATAGTGTGCTTAACCTGCTTTTCAGCTGGTGACTGATATCTACATCGGTAGTAGATAGGTTATATTTATCTCAAAAGTTTATCCTCAGAGAAAGTTCTTACTGAAAAAAAAAAAAAAAAGAAAAAGAAAAAAATCAGCACAGTAATTTATAAAACATGTTGCTTGGGTGAAAAAAACCACACATGGCAATCCATACATTACTTTTTTCAAATAAAGTCTCTGAATAGATTTTTTCCAAGGATTTCTAACCACCGCTTAATTATCTTCTAAAACTGTCTCTCCCATAAACAGTCATCCTGTTTAATGAACAGACAGACTGGCACATGAGTGTTCAAGTGACCTGTCCCAAATCTCATTCCAAGTTAAAGACCTATAAGCAGAATGAAGCAGTCCTGGTTGTTTTGCTTTCACATCTACCCAAGATAACTTTACATACATTTACCACCATTCAGGTTTCTGGATTGGCAGTCATTTTTCCAATGCGTTCGATGTACAACAGTCTTTGTTTTTCTGTCATCTGAAGGACAGTCAGTTGTGCATTTGGGAAGTTTTTCTGACTGCAAACTTGAAGTGCCTGTATTTAATCCAGGCTTGCATAAAACTAAAGGATTTTTAGAGATAAACACGAAACCTTGAATATTAAAGTAATGCTGGGGCAAAAAAAAAAAGAAGTTAATGGGTTAATAGATACTTACATCTCTTACTGTGCATTTTGAGTTGCATTCATTATGTCAATATGACAGCTGGTTTTCACTCTTTTGTTGGGGCATTGACAGACATCCTCCCCAGCACCAGCTGCCCTGGTGCAGGATCAGCCACCTTGGCCGTTCACTCTCACTTTATTCCAGCCCTCTCTTTCACATAGTTCCTATTTACCTGCCAGCAGAGCAGGTTGTACTCAACAGCCCTCTGGTCTGCTTCAGACAAAATCAGCTAGGAGCACTTGTGTGAACTATCGGTAAGGATGATGGCCCAGTAACAGGGAAATTATGAGGAATGGGGATCAGGTACAACTTCCATGAGCCTTGGATTTATTCCAACTTGCAACACTGCTGCAGTCCAAAAGCTCTTTTGGGAACTTTACACAAAGAATAGGTCTTACTCAGCAAGGTGACAATGACATCTGTAAAAGCAGTACATTTAGTTCTTCTGGACATAAAATGTGCACAGAAATTCAGCATTTCCAAAGAAAACACAAAAACTTTCTAGTAGGGAGGCACTGATGAAATATATGTTAACGCAGCACTTTAACTAATGGCACACAGCAGCAAGTTTTAGGATCATTCTGAATGACATTTTTAATGTGGAACATCCAGCTTAAAAATCAGAACTGACAGTAGCTCTGTAAGTTTCTCCTTGCAGCCTGTTCAGTAATCATCTAATCTTGCTTTCTGTCTGAAGATCCTATTCTTGTGCATTCTCCATGTCTGCGTCACCTTTGATCTTCTGACACTGTGAACCATTAATAGCAGGGCTTACACCGTTTACTTATTTTATAGTATTACTACGTAGTCCTTTGATTGACTATCCATTTTGATTAGAGTATATGTAGTGCCCTGGCAGGGGCAGTGTCTGCATCTTCTTGCCATTACACTTATGTTGCTTCAACCTCAACCTGGTAAATCTGAAATTCTGTAAATTTTGCAGAGTCAAGCTCAGCTGTAACAACTGGCCACAATACCATAAAAACTCTTTTGAACTGAGGAGAATTTGTCAAACCTTGTGCAAAATTATTAATTCTGCAATTTTGGCCTGCCATAATAATGTTTAGTATGAATAGGTCAGACCAAGTGTTAACCAGCTGTAAGTATGTACAAGGAACATGCTGTTTTTAGAAATAAGGAACTCTGCTTGCTTGTCATTTATAGGACTAAAGACACTGATTTTAGAAATGGTATTCGGAATGCATGTCAGAATAAGAGAGTTCCTTGTGTTTCATCTTAGGAATAGATTGTGGGTATTGCCCAAATAAATTTGTTCTTCAAGGGTCTGTTCTTATTCCTACTGGCAACTACTGGTGACCTAATTAGGGTCAAGATAAGGTATGCCTTCAAAACTCTCATGTCAGTGCACGAAAAGCCTTACTTGAGGATGACATTACTACCACATGTGTGTATGTAAACATACGTATATTTGTGTGCACACCTCTGGCTGCACAAGTTGCCATAGTTTTTGCTGCAAAGAGGGGATACTGGTTTCTCCATAGAGTATTCTTATCTGCTGGTTATTACTTGCTGTAGAGGACTATACAGATTCTGCACACATAATTTGCCCACAAGCTCATAGACTGGCACCAGAGCCCAGAAGGAACTTGTACGTATCAACTAGCTGAAGACTGGCATCCATGTCTAGTCCTAGTTATATCTGGTCCTTCTTACTCTTCACTTTTTCAGGGACACGGTCTCAGAAACTGCACAAACATGGTACTTCAGGGCCTCTGAGAATGTCAAGATCAAGCCTTTGCACCCTGCTGCTCTGACATGTGAAATAACTGCATAACTGCATCCCTGTCTTTAGGACTCAAGACCATCCTTTGTCACTAAGAGCTGTACCAGCATATGCCCAGTGCATGCAGATACTCAGCAGTTAAAAGGCCAGAGTGAAGAAATATTGCTAGGAATTAATTTGTAAGGATCCAACCTATTCTGTAGCAATGTATCCCAACTTTTAAGAGGGGAAAAGTGGCTGTGACCTTTTAAATGTCCATAAGGCTTTGCCAGTCTAGGCAAGAATGATGAGAAAGAAGGTTGTCGTGCAGTCCTGCATTCCTTGCTTTTTTTTTTTTTTTTT